>JAFBJW010000555.1:0-70574 GCA_016785235.1 Pseudorhombus dupliciocellatus | reverse complement strand
TTTTTTTTTTTTTTTTTTTTTTTTTTTTTTTGTGACATTGTAGTTTTTTAGTCCTCTGGTGACAGCGCTGTGCATGTGTGCTGTAGCTTTTAGCAGTAGTACAGAAGTATTTCACACTGGTTCTGTAGAAATGAGAGTGTGAAGGTAGTAGCATGCCCTTGATCCGTCATAATAATGAAATTCAGCATCACAAGCAGAAATGTGATCCTGAATCAGTTCTGGAGATGCAGCAGCATATGGACATACTAACCTTTAACAGTTTTACTGTAATAGCTTCAAATATTAGTCATTTGACAGTATTTTTTTTTATTCTAGAAGGAGAATGTTATTTAATACAGCTGACAGGAAAGCATTTAGTCATGCCTGTCTCGACATGTACTAAGTCAACAGTTTGAGGTGTAACTGCCGCACCTGCTCTGTTTATGTTTCTGCTGGCTGATACAGGTGAGAAATGTCTTTATGGGTTTTGGCTTCACAAAGCCGCTGCATCTCTAATGAGCTTCACAACCTGAGGTGTGAAAGCAGGTGTGAAACGTTGAAGCCATCATCAAGCCGTCGTATAACCAAGCCAAATCAAGTCTGGCAAACCCTCACATTCACTCCACCATATTGATTATCGCATGCTCTCGTCCAGTGGACAGGATCGTAGGTCTGGACCAGGTGTCGTCAGGAGAGAGCAGCGGGCCGGTCACGTTCGGTGCCGCAGGACTGAAGACGAAGAAGGGAATGTTTAGGACTGTAGGTCAGCTGTACAAGGAGTCTCTCACCAAGTTGATGGCGACGTTGCGGAACACCAACCCCAACTTCCTCCGCTGCATCATCCCCAACCACGAAAAGAAGGTGAGGCCAGGTGACTTGGTGAAGAAGAGGAAGGTGGAAGGAACCTGATTTATGGATGAAATGTCTCACTTCTTCCTTTCTCTCGTTTATTCTCTCACAGTCTGGTAAGCTGTCTCCCCATTTGGTTTTGGACCAGCTGAGGTGTAATGGAGTTCTGGAGGGGATCCGAATCTGCAGACAAGGCTTCCCTAACCGCATCCCCTTCCAGGAGTTTAGACAGAGGTGTGTGTGCACACATTTAAAATTACACACATAGGGCCAGTTTCACTGTGACATATTTTAGTTGTCTCTGAATGAACCTTCACATTAATACAACAGACATACATCAGAAGAAGAGCAACAAAGATGTCCACACTTAAGATTAGATAGAACTTTATTGATCCCTTAGGGAGGTTCCCTCAGGAAAATAAGAGTAACGCTCTTAATGCTCTTAATGCAGTTGGGTGACAGATAGCAATCTGCTTGTCTCTCTCATTCACACGCTGCATGTTTCCTTCAAGCATGTCATCTTAAAATGACCCTTTTCACACATCCTCACTCTGACACTCATAAAATACCCTTCTCTTCCAGATATGAGATCCTGACTCCTAATGCTATCCCTCGCACCTTCATGGATGGGAAACAGGCCTCAGAACTCATGGTAAGAAGTCATGTTTCAGTCGCTACAAAAACACTGCATCATGTTGGACTGACCAACCCCTGTGGCCCTTGTCTGTGTTCAGATCAAGGCTCTGGAGCTTGATCACAACCTATTCAGGGTGGGTCAGAGTAAAGTCTTCTTCAGAGCTGGAGTCCTGGGTCATCTGGAAGAGGAAAGAGACCTGAAGATCACTGACACCATCATACGCTTCCAGAGCGCCTCCAGAGGCTACCTCGCACGCAAGTAGGAGAATTACTTTATTTTAATTTCAAAAAACTTTAATTTTTTGTTTTATATTTATTAGACATTTTAGAGGACTCAGCCAGTCCTCAACCTGGCAACATCACTTTAATTAATAAATAAGACTGAAGGGCCAGGCGATATTAAACCAGTAACAGTGGTGCGGTTTCTCATTAGGGAGCACTTGCTTGATTCTATTCAGGCTCCAGTGTTGGGTTTCACTCTTCAAGGAGCATTAATATTTAATCTTCTGGAATTGCAGCAGCACAACAGGTCTTGGCTCAGCTTATGGAAGGCATAATTTATACTTTAATGTGGAGCATATCTATTTACAGGCCATCAAAAATGTATTATTCATTAATTTTGTGCAAATTAAAAAATGTCCCAAGGGATTGCCGTGAACAATAACTCTGTTTGTCTTGCTTATACAGGATTACATTATCTACTTCCTGCGTCCACAGGGATGATCTGCCACCTCTACATATTTTTTGTTGATTTATTGAATTCTTGTTTCTCCTCAGAGCCTTTTTGAAGAAGCAGCAGCAGCTCAGCGCTATGAGAGTGATGCAGAGGAACTGTGCTGCGTACCTCAAACTCAGGAACTGGCAGTGGTGGCGACTCTTCACCAAGGTACTGCGAACGTGGCAGTACCATGGCACTGACATGAAAGATTTAAAATAAACTTGGTGTCTGTTCATTTGAGTTAAAACTCTGGGTAATGTTGATGTTCCTCACGTTGCACTAAAATGCTCTTTTTCTGTACCTATCAGGTGAAACCCCTGCTGCAGGTCACCCGGCAGGATGAGGAAATCCAAGCAAGGGAAACTGAGCTCCAGAAGGCAAAGGACAAGCTCACCCGAGTGGAGCAGGACTTTAGCGAGCTGGACAAGAAACACATTCAGGTAAACAAGTTTTCATTGTATTCAGCAAACAGTTGTCCCTGTTTGTCCCTGCCTGCACTGAAGAGATTTCAGTCACTCATCCCTCCTCTTCCTCTCTCTGACACCGGCTAGCTGGTGGAGGAGAAGGCAGTGTTGGCTGATCAGCTGCAGGCCGAAGCAGAGCTGTTTGCAGAGGCAGAGGAGATGAGGGCCAGGCTTGCCAGTCGGAAACAGGAGCTGGAGGAGGTGCTCAGTGAGCTTGAGAGTCGACTGGAGGAGGAGGAGGAGAGAGGTGTGCAGCTGACCAACGAGAAGAAGAAGATGCAGCAGAATATACAGGTTAATAAAGATATGTGGTTTATTCATTAAAAAAACAGAGGAGATTAAGAGACAGTCTGATTCTGACCTCACGGTATTCTTACGTCATTCCTCTGTCTTCGTCAGGACCTGGAGGAGCAGTTAGAGGAGGAGGAAAGTGCCCGACAGCGCCTCCTGCTGGAGAAAGTCACCCTGGAGACTAAAGTGAAAAGTCTGGAAACTGACCTGCTGAGTGCTGTGGAGCAGAGAGACCGACTCAGCAAGGTGAAAGTCAAATCATGTGTGTTTTATACATATTCCTTCTGCGTGTTTCATAACCCTTTACCTAATCACTGCTATTTTTCTCTGAGCAGGAGAAGAAACAGTTTGAGGAGCGGCTGAGTGAAGTCACTGACCAGCTCACTGAGGAAGAGGAGAAAACCAAGAGTCTGAACAAACTCAAGAACAAACAGGAGGCTGTCATCGCCGACTTGGAGGGTAACTGTTCGAATATCTTTGCAGCAAAGTTTATGATCATCATGTAAAAAAATACCATATCATTTTAACAAAGGCAAATGACTATGATCTGTGTCATATTTGTGCAGCCCTAGCTAGTAGAAGATTATATTAACCACTTCATAAATAATATTTGAAAGCAATAGGAGTTGTGATGCCATCTTTACTTTCTCCATGTCTGCGTGCAGAGCGTCTCAAGCGTGAGGAGCAGATTCGTTTGGAGCAGGAGAAATGGAAAAGGAGGATGGAGAGCGAAACAGTGGAAGCCCAGGAGCAGCTGTCGGACCTGAACATGCTGTCCTCTGAGTTGAGGGGTAGTCTGACGCATAAGGAGAAGGAAATCACCACCTTACAGGGCCGGTGAGCGACAACAGTAACACTAAAAGGAGAGTTTTAGATTTTCAGTATTGCAAACCATTGACCTCCCCTGATTGTGTTAGGCTGGAGGAAGAGGGTGCTCGTCGTTCCGAGGCGCAGAGGGCATTGAGAGAGGCCATGTCCCAGGTGTCAGAGCTTAAGGAGGAGGTGGAGAATGAGCGAGGAATGAGGGAAAGGGCAGAGAAGCAGAGGCGAGACCTGGGGGAGGAGTTGGAGGCTTTGAGAACTGAGCTGGAGGACACTTTGGACACCACAGCTGCCCAGCAAGAGCTCAGGTAAATGATATAAGGTTACATCAAGAAAAAAAAAAAAGGCTGAGAGAAAATAATGATCAATTCCTTAAACCCTGTTTGTCCTCCATTTTCTCTCATCTGGACAGATCCCGTCGAGAAGCGGAGTTAAGTGACCTCCAGCGATGTATTGAAGACAAAACTCGTTGCCACGAGACCCAGCTGTCAGAGCTCAGGGTGAAACACAGCAGTGACATAGACAGCCTCCAGGAGCAGCTGGACAACAGCAAGAGGGTGCGACAGCCATGCAGCTATACTGAAAAACACATGCATGTGAAAACGTGCACCCTCACTCATCCGTGCCACCCCTGTTCTCTTACAGTCCCGTCAGTCCCTGGAGAAGACCAAGGCTGGGCTCGAGGAGGAGAGGCAGAGTTTGACCGCCGAGCTGAAGAGTCTTCAAGCGAGCCGCACAGAGAGCGAGAGAGGTCGCAAGAGGGCCGACAGTCAGCTGCAGGAGCTCGGTGCCCGGCTGACTCAGGCAGACAGAGAGAGGGAGGAGAGGGAGGAGCGGCTGCACAAACTCCAGGTGCGACAGAATTCATTTCTTTGATTGTTTTTTTCTGTCCGGTTTAAGCAGTTAAGGGATCCTCTCACATTTTATTTTTTGTTGATCAATCTATCTTTCTATCCTTCTCTGTCTCTAACAGATTGAGATTGAGACTCTCTCCGGCAATTTGAGTTCTTCTGACAGCAAATCTCTTCGGCTCACGAAAGAGGTCAGCAGCCTGGAGAGTCAGCTGAATGATGCAAAGGTAAAAAAAAAAAAACTGAAACCCCCACTAGACAATAGGGTTTGACATGTGGTGTTGGAGACACTTGCAGTACCAATGTCTATAGTTTAGAAAATAGCAACAACTTGTTTTCTCTTTCCCTCTCAGGAATCGCTGCAGGATGAATCACGTCAAAAGATGGCTCTGGCCTCCAGGGTGCGAACACTGGAGGAGGAGAAGAACGGACTGATGGAGAGACTTGAGGAGGAGGAGGAAAGAGCCAAGGAGTTGACCCGACAGATCCAGACTCACACCCAGCAGGTAAATCAGAGACACCCACACACTTGAATTCAACTCTCCTGAACAGATGACTCATTTGGAGAATATGAATTCATGTGAGAAGGTGTAAACGATCAAAAATTGCCTCTGAGATAATCACAATTTAATATTAATAGATGTTCTTCAAGTAGTTTCTGCTAATGATTCACAAGTAGTGCAAATGTGTAGAATAAGCAGTTATTTCGATTTCAATAAACACCTCCATGATATTTTTAAACAAGTCTCTGTTCCCCTCCCGCAGCTGGCAGAGGTTCGTAAGCAGTCGGAGGAAGTGAACACTGCCGTGGAGGCCGGAGAGGAAACACGCAGGAAACTTCAAAGGGAGCTGGACGGCACCATCCAGAGGGAGCGCCAGAAGGAAGAGGAGAAGGAGAGAGTGGAGAGGCAGAGGGAACGTCTGAGGGAGGAGATCGAGGACATGACGCTGGCCTTGCAGAGGGAGAGGCAGAACTGCATGGCCCTGGAGAAGAGGCAGAAGAAGTTTGACCAGGTTAGAGAGAATCAGTTTGCTTCTGTGTGCAGGCTGCAAAGTTCTGGGTTTCCTTCTGACCTCTAACCTTACCTCGTCCTCTTCGCTCACCAGTGTCTGTCTGAGGAGAAGGCCGTGAGTGCTCGGCTGACAGAGGAGAAGGACAGAGCTGAGGCAGACAGCCGAGAAAAGGAGACAAGATATCTGGCACTGTCTCGAGCCCTGCAGGTAAACTATTCGAGAGCAGACAAACTGTGGAGGTTCGGCATGTGTCAGAGATTGTCTTGATTCATGCTCTGTGATTTGATTTGTAGGAGGCCCAGGACCAGAGGGAAGAGCTGGAGAGAGCCAACAAGCAGCTCCGTGCAGAAATGGAGCAGCTTATAAACCAGCAGGATGATGTCGGCAAGAACGTAAGGACGTTTCTGGCGGAACGTGTTTGTTATTCCGGTGCTCCGATCCTAAATTTGTCACTGTCTCTTCTGCTGTGGGATTAGGTTCATGAGCTGGAGCGGACCCGGAGGTCCTTGGAGTCAGAAGCCCAGAACCTGCGTGTGCAGACACAGGAGCTTGAGGAGGAGCTGACTGAGGCGGAGAACTCGAGACTGAGGCTGGAGGTCACCTTGCAGGCACTGAAAGCTCAGTTTGAGAGGGAGCTCAGCACCAATGAGGAGAAGGGAGAGGAGAAGAGAAGGGCGCTGAGCAAACAGGTAGAGAGGGGGAGGAGACCGGAGAACATATGAGGCGCTGCTGCTCATCATTTCAGACAATCACTCAAAATGTTTTCGTCCTGTTTTGTGCACCAGGTGAGGGAGCTGGAGATCCACCTGGAGGAGGAGAGGAGTCAACGCTCTCAGGCTGTGTCCTCCAAGAAGCAGCTGGAAGCAGAGCTGCAGGAGTCCCAGGCTCAGATGGAGACATCTAACCGTGGCAAAGAGGATGCTACCAAGCAGCTACGGAGGCTGCAGGTAAATTTGCCAACACATCACCACTATTGTTTTGTGCTGTTCCATATTCTGCCTCTTTCACAATAATGTTCATGTCACAGGGTCAAATGAAAGAAATTCTGCGTGAGCTGGATGAGACCAAGTTGACTCGGGAGGAGGTGATCTCCCTGTCCAAGGACAACGAGAAGAAAATCCAAACCCTGGAGGCAGAAGTCCTGCAGCTCACAGAGGTAAGTTGGAATTAAAACTGTTAATTAACAGAAATATTATGTTAATTAATTTAATCCCATTTACATGGCATGCTTAATTGACTGTGCTTCCATTTCACTGTATAGGAACTGTCTGTATCAGAGAGACAGAAGAGACAGGCTCAGCAGGAAAGAGACGAGATCGCTGACGAGATGGTCAACAGCAGCTCCGGGAGGTTAGTGTCTCTTTACTGCTGATCTATTGTGTTAGTCAGAGAGTTGTTGTCATTGTTGCTTTTGATAAAATTTCACATTTGTCCAGAACTGTGTTGTTTGACGAGAAGCGGAGGTTAGAGTCTCGGGTCAGCCAGCTGGAGGAAGAGCTGGAGGAGGAGCAGACTAACTCTGAACTGCTGGCAGAGAGACAAAGGAAGATGACTCTGCAGGTACAGTGGATAGAACTACACACACACACACAGACACACACGCCTGTACTCACACACATTTATGCAACCGCACATTGTGACTCTTGCTCCAGGTGGAGACTATGACCGTGCAGCTGCAGGGAGAGAGGACTTTGGCCCAGAAGGCGGAGGCTTCCCGGGAGCAGCTGGAGAGGCAGAACAAGGACCTGAAGGCCCGGCTCGGCGAGCTGGAGGGCGCAGTGAGGGGCAAACACAGGCTCAGTGTCGCCGCCCTTGAGGCCAAGATCGAGTCGATGGAGGAGCAAATGGAACAGGAGAGACAGTGAGACGCAATTGTTAATATAGACAGACACATGGTGGGATTTTTATTATGTCCCGCAATAGTTAAAGCTATTTAGATCGATCCTTTAAATGTCTTGTGCTTGCTTGGTGCAGCAGGACACTTATCCTGTCTTGTTCTGTCTCTTAGGGAGCGAGCCATCGCCAACAAACTGGTGAGAAAGACCGAGAAGAAACTGAAGGAGGTGATGATGCAGGCAGAGGACGAGAGGAGACATGCAGACCAGTACCGAGAACAGGTAAGAAAACTGACTTTACTCAAGTGATTCACAGTAGCGCGCACACACACACTAGTGAAACCAATGACAGAGCATGTAATGATCTGTAATGGGGACCACGTTGTGTTCTGGGCACAGAGAGGGTTGAAGAATCCTCATAAATGATTTATCTGGCTCAGTCCAACCTAATCCTAATCCTGCCCCTGCATCTGTGTATTTATTGGGAAGGTAGAACGAACCCAACTCCAAAAAATAAATCTCTCAACCACAGCACAGACACTGACTCTCCTCCCAAAACATCATCAGTGATTATCTGCCAGCTATAATCTGACTCCTGATCCCCCCCAGACTAATCTCTCCTTCTATGCACCCGTCCCTTTCTCTATTTTCTCTTGCCCGTTTTCCCTCCATTCTCCTCCACCTCTCCCCTCTGCTCCCCCTCCTCCAGTTGGATAAGTCAATGGTCCGACTGAAGCAGCTGAAGAGGCAGCTGGAGGAGGTGGAGGAGGAGAACTCTCGCTCCAACGCCCAGAAGAGGAAGCTGCAGAGAGAGCTGGAGGAGCTTGCTGACAGCGGTCAGACCATGACGCGAGAGATCACCTCGCTTCGCAGCCAGCTCAGGTAGCCATGCGTGTGTGTGCGTGTGTGTGCGTGTGTGTGCGTATGTGTGTGTGTGTGTTTATGTGCGCGAGTGTGTGTTCCTATTTCGTTGTCCTTGAATGATCATTGTTTATTGTCGTCTTATTTTCTTTTTAACCCGCATTTGTTTTACTTTGCTTTTGTTGCATCCATTTGTGTCCATCTAACTCTGACTCACTGTCCATCCGTCTGCGTCACACCAACACTCAGCGTCCCTGAATGGAGACCAGATAAGTAGGTCACCATGTCTGTTCTTTTTTTATTCTTTTTGTGCCGTACATTTTGCGACCTTTATTTGTTGTTGCATACGCTTTGTTCATTCCCACCTTTGTATCTTTTTAAACAATTTTTTAAATGTATTTAATAATTATGACAATTTGCTACTTTTCTCCTCTTTATGTGTTTGGAATTTAAAGGGTTTTGTGTTTTTAACCGACTGGAAGATGCAAGCTTTGGTTCTTGAAACTTGAAATGGGCATTTCCAAATATTTTGGGGCATTTTATAGAGTATATAATTGGTTTATTGAAGAAGAATAACTAACAGAGGAATAATAACTAATCGTGGATTCAGAATGTTCAGTCACTGCTCTCTGTCGTGTTTGCACTTGTCACACCAGGACCTATTGTAACTCTCTCTCTCTTTGTCCAGGCGTGCTCCGTTGCCGCTGGCGATGCGTGGACGCAGAGCGTTGGTCGATGACCTCTCATTAGAGAACTCTGACTCAGAAGAGCCTCCAGCCTCTCCGACTCCCTCCTCTGGAATCCCGGGGACCCCAACTCCCTCCTCTGAACACAGCCTGGACCCTCCACCACCTTATAGTGTCAACAACACAGAGTGAAGGACACGTAGACTCAGTCTCACACACACACACATAGTCTGAAATACTCAGGGGGGGAAGGAGTGACAGACACACTACATAACAACACTAGTTTATGAAAAGAAACAGAAAGTCATATAAGATGTATGTGCTTTAAATTTAACTATTAAAACAACCTGATATGTTAAGTACAGAAAATGATGTAAAATTTAGATTTTACAAAGGGGCAACTGGAATTAATTTGTATTTTGTAACTAACTGTGACCCAAACGAAGCGACATAACAAAGACTGGAAATTTCTACCTTACATTGCACCTCTGTTATACACGTCTAAGAAACGACTCTCCATGTCCTAGAGCTGCGGTGGCGTTAGTGAATTGTTACCAGCTGATTCCATGAAGCTGTACAGCGCTCAGAGAGCAGAAAACATTATGGTCTTCATGTCTTTTGCATTAGGAGGTATTTCAAAATCAAGCCATGTTCAACCCGCTGATGAGGATTGATCCAATCTGATTTCACAAAGGGCTGCTGTAGGTTGAAAATACCCCTGAGAGGTGTTAAGACAATCTGTACTGATGTTACATAAAAAAGCCAATAAGAGGAAATCCAACGCAGACATGGAAAAGAGAGTTTACTCTTTTCATGAGCGTGTTTTGTGCAAATGTGATTTTTTTTTTTTTTTTTGCAATTGAACTACTACCTGAATTATCTGGAAAACAGAAAAAAAACAGTGAGTTACAGAAAACAAAACAGAATCAAACTTAGTTCAGATGCACTGGTCGGTTTTGCTCATTGGACCATACACGCAACAGTACATGCAGCCACGCTTAACGTTGGGTTCAATGATGAATCCTTTTTCTATAGATTAGAATTAGTGTGTTAGACGATGCAGTAGTATTATTAGATTGTTTCTTGAACTAGAGTCTTAACAAATTGCTTCAGAAAACAGAAATTTGTATAATTTATATAAAATATGACCTTAAGTTATTGATCACTGGTGGTTTCCTGCTCGGCTCCGTCTCCGGTCAGAAACTGGTTTGATTGTTTCTGCTCCTGCTGGCAATGCATGTTGGGTCACATGTTACATGTCGGGCAGGTTGGCCTTGTTTCATAGAGCGTTACTGGATGCATGGATGCCCACTGGTGAGAGCTGGTGAGGAAATCCACAACAGCAACACAACTGCTGCTGTATTGATTTGTTTCTATCCAAAGCGACGCAGTACATCTTTCCTCCTGTATTAGGTTGATAAAACATGACATTTTATTTTGACAAGCATCTTGTACATTGTAATTTTGATTTTTATGAATTAACTGTGTAAATTATTGATCAAACAAAGCTTTTCTGTTTAACCAAATGGTGGGCGTATGGATGAGAAAAAGGGATTTAACGTTGTGGTAGACTTAGACTAGTGGTAGAGTAGAGTAGATGGCAGGAGTGGAGGCTGGTGACGTGTTGGCTGGAGGATGTCGTCAGTAGAATAACGGCACCGGCTGCTCACAGCTCCTGTTTAGACATTTGTAGAAATAAATGAGCACGAGCCTCAAAGCGTTTTCAGAAAGTAGTAGTATTAGATTCAGATGACGATGGAGGAGTCAATGTTTATGACGCAAACAGCAAGTAGAACAAATAGTAGACTTGTTTTTTTACTCTAGATATCAAAAGTCAAAATGGCGTGACCCAAACCCCCGGAGTTTGATGACGACCCGGCTGCGGTGGTTTGAGGTGAAACCTCTGAGTTTTTTTTATCATTTAACAGACGAAGGTCTTTTTTATTTATTTTCGTTAAGTGGGGACCTTCGTCAGCACCTGTTGCCTGTCACAGCTTTAAAACTGAGGATGTTCATGGAAGGAATAGTTTGTTAAATGGGCTCATTTGTGCAGACTCATGCTTCCCCGTCTAAAAGCTCCTGTAGCTTTGCCCTCGATATTGAACTGTTCCTTTGATGAACTGAGACATGCTGCTTAAATTAGAAAGAATGTCGCTGGCGCTTGAACTCATAATTGGAACGAAAACATAAAGATTGTGTAGCTAAACTATTGTTGTGTTCTATTCTATTATTGTGTTCTCGTAATAGCCCTGAATGTTCTTTGTTTTCTCCATTCTTGTTGATACTTTATGGCAGAAGGTTAATGATCCAGTTGGTTACGACACACAGGACCAGAACAGTATAGATATCGGGGTTGTTCCTATTATTCTCTTCTTCCTTCTGTTTTTAATTAACAGGTTTAAGTTGCACTGAGAAACCACTAGGTGCGTGCACTGCTCTGTAGACCTGACGTCCCGTCTGTATCAAAGCTTCTTCTTTTTTTAATCACCATGACTCACAGTTAGCGACAGCGGAGGGAAGATCAGACTTGTTGGGTCGAGAACGAGTTTGACTACTGAGGACACATATTTAATGCTCTATCTAAGGGTGTCGTTTTTTGTTTTCTGTATGTACATTTGTTTGATTTGACTAATATGCACACGGTTTTGTTTGGAGCTGTGTTTTTTAATGATATTGTGTAGAAGCTGCACTTTACACACTTACCAGTGAGGACAAACACAGCCGTGCTTTGTCGGGTTATAATTTATTGCACGGGGTTTAAACATAGCATTAAGCCAACTGAGCTGATATTTTGCCGCTCTGTACGATTCCCCCCAAATGGTTTGACCTTCCCAATCGTCTGAGTGTTCACGCCCTGAACGACCAAAATCTGGACACGCGTGGACCGAACCACTGGAACGAGAACAGGTCGGTTCTGTTCTCCTGTAGCAAGAGATGTGGCTGGTGCTTCTCTGAGGTGTTATTTCTCTCTCTGTTTGTTTATGGCTACTCTGGAACTTGAAATGTTTTTGAAAACATGTTTTATTGTTTTAGCCTTTTTTTTGTTAATGATGCTGTAATTATAAAACATGTGACTGGGGTTAACTTTAAAATATGCTGTTGGTTTTGATCTTTGTGTGAGCGTGTGTTTATTTTCACACAAGCGTGCGACTCAGAAACATCAAACAAAAAGTGCACGTCATGTTTTCATTTGGTCCTTCAGCATTAATGAATTTTATTCCCATTAGAGACATTTAACACAACTTGAACAAGAACACTTCATACTTTGTACATTATGATTGCCAACACACACACACACACAGATTTAACTCATGGTGTTTGTATTGATGTGTAAAAAAGTCAACAAATGATTGAGTTAAATCTTAAGCAAATACATTTTAATGTAGTAATTCAAACTTAGCAGCATCACTGTTTACTTGTTGACAGAATAATTCTAAAAAAGATTTTGTTAGGTGACACTGAGGCTTTGAGGTGTGAGAAACTAGATGCAAATCAGCCGAATCCTTTGAACGACAAACAAAAACATCTGCATAGAAACAGAACCTCCATGACCGAATGAATTTAATTAATATTGAACAGTTGATTGAGTTGAACTGTGACTAACGCTCCACGGTTTAATTGTTGCTCATTCGCAGGAATAGAATCCACTGTGGAGCCTGGTTCATTTCATTCTCCACACACATTTAATAACTTTCTCTCCTTGAGGATATCAGGGAACAGCCAGTCCTGTTCAGGTGGGGGGGTGGGCACGGGGCAGTGCACCGGGTTATGATGGGCGGCAGAGAATGACTGAGCGACTCCCTCAAACTGAGTAAAACGCTGGTTTTCGTCACAGTGAAGAAGTTTGCAGGGACTCGGCTCCTCGGTTCGCTGGTGTGTCTGCAGGCTGGACATGTCGTCGTAGTAACAGCTGATGGACATGGGCAGCTGGTTCTGGGTCAAGTCTGAACCATGAGTCGGTTTGAAATGATTGAGTTGTATCTCTGAAGTGTGACTGACGGTCAACCCCTGGTCTCCATGGCAACCGTATTCATATCCATGTAGATCCTCCAGGTCAGGCGTGTCGCTGCACATCCTGTCAGTGAAACTGCCTGACTGGTCGGCAAGTGCCGAATCATCTGCCCCGACCTCGGCACAGATACTTTGGAAATAGGCGCCCACATCCAGGCAGCCCCCCGGGTCCTTGCCGCCAGCACTGAGCAGGTCCATGATGTCTGCCCACGGGCTCTCTGCGATGTCAGTGATGATGCTCTGAGCCTGAGCGCAGGTCGAGACATCTGAGAATATCTGGATCGAGAAGTCGCAGGAGTCCAGAGACAGCGGGGAGAGCTCTGGAGAGAAGGACAGAGACATGTCCACGTTTTGGCCAAACTGGTTGAAACTTGATTCCTGTAGAGATGTGTCCTCTGAGAGGCTGGACCTCAGCGGACTGTCATTGTAAGCCTCAGACTGAAAGACCTCAGCCCTGTGGCAGTGGTCGGTCTCTTTGGGGGAATCAAGAGATGTGAGTTCAACCAGTCTATGATTTTCACCCCTTTTTTTCTTCCTCCCTTTGCCCTGGTTGTTTTTACTGGTTTTTACTTGTGGTTTGTTCTGCAGCTTCCACAGACGTTGTGAATCTAGACGCTTCTTTTCGTCATCGTCATCTGCATCTGTGTGATCGCTGCATTTCTCCAGGTCTTGAACATGGCCGCCCTGGGAGGGGCTACCAGCAGCGGGCGCCTGCAGCTGCACAGATGATTCTGTTTTCTCTTCATCATCCTTAAAATACAGAGCGGATGCAAGTCGGTGGTTTCCAGCCTCGATGTCTGCAAACTTTCTGCAGAGAGAAAGATAAGGTGTTGAAACGTTTTTGACCCCCTGAGAAAATAACACTTTAGCTGATACACTTTTTGTGTAATTAAAAAAAAAAAAAAACTCATGAATGTGTCTTATTATACCGTCCCTTTTGGGACTGACCCCAGTCTGGGGACCGCCACCTCAGGACACTGTCCGGATCCCACTGGGACGTCCCCCCTCACCTCTGAATCATGTTGTGCAGGAAGCGGCGGTGGTTGACCTGCCGTTTGGACGGCCGGTTCTTCCGGGGTTTCTGCAGGGTCTTCATCATGTGACCCGCTGCGGAGGTTACAAAGGAGTACAGGTCGCGACCCCAAGGGACCCCTTGCTCCAACCTGGGCTCTAGAGTAACAGAGATGGGCGGTCGCATGGCTGCGAAGATTTAAAGACAATTACAAAATGAAGAAGTTAGATTAAAAAGAAAACGTGACAAATTTAAGTTTAAGTTCTAACTTAAGAATAAATAATAAAAAATAATAAGGACATTTATTTCATAGTCTATTGAACCACGTTTAAAATGTTATTCATTAAAAATCCAAAAATGTCAGTCACCCACATCTCGTCCTTAACCATTAATCAAGTGTTCTAATTTTATGCAGCTAGACTTTTCAGAGGGAGGTACTGCAGCATAATGAGGATTTTAATAATTTACTCTATTGATTCAAACTGTGCGACTGTTGTTTCACATTTTTAAAGCAGAATTTGCAGCTATAACTTATTGAAACTAAATATGTTTTATATGTTTAGCTGCTGAGTATTTGTTCCTCCTCTGTCTTTAATCAAAAATAGAAGGTTGAGAAATTAGCAACATACAGAAATGCTGTTTGTTTCCTCAGCTGCATTAAAACGAGAATAAGCAGAGAGTCCTCCTTACCTTTCTCCACAGGCTGCTGCGTCTCCTTCTGAGAGAGCCCCGACTGAGGACAGGGAGGCGGGCGGCTGCAGCGTGAGGAGGAGGGAGGGAGGGAAGGAGGAGGTGTGGTGCTTTAATTGCCGAAGTGCGGCTGTGTGCACAGACGAAGTCAAGTGACATGAGCGCTCAGAGCAAATGCAAAGAATCCTTTTTTTCAGCAGAATGAATGGAATCCAAACCCGACAAATTGATAGTGGGAGAGGAAGTGAGACACGATGAGAGGCACTGAAAGGAAGGAGGCAATTATCTGAGAAGTCAACCGCTCCCGGAGGTGTGGGCACACGTCTCCATTGTGTGGCACACTAAAGGCAGCTTGTTAAATACTGGGAGACACAAACACACCGGTTGAGACAGTTAACAAGCCCTTAATTGATCTGCTTAAACTCTGGCCCCAATTATCACATTCTCTGAGGGAAGAGCTAACGCGGTTGCTAGTGGCTTTAATTGACCTTTGCAAATGAATAGCACACCTTCCAAGGGCAGGGTTTTGCATGTCTATGGCAGCAGGTGGGGGGGGGTCGACTGTCCCCTCCACAAAGATGACACAGAACAGGATACAGGGTGTTCCTGCTTTACTTTAACATTGCAACCATGGCGTCATTTTTCAACATTCAAAAATCAGGCGAATTAGCGATACAACAAATTAAGTATTCACGCATAATTATTAGAAATCTGTGATATTGAGCCGAGGCCCTGAGTGTTGCTAAACTGTTGTAAGTTATGTACGTGTGTGTAAGAACTACACCTCTAGGATTGTTCAACCATGTATTGAATGTTCTACTGAGTACCATTCTACTCAGTAGTATTTAGACAGTACAATACAACTCAACACATAACAGACATACAGCATGTGATTCCAGTTTGTATCTCAACAGGCACATTGTAAATTATGTCTCAGAATACACATACATTAACTTTGTCACAAAAATAGTTAGACTTCTACTTTCATCATCTCCAACACCTTTCCAGACCCTTAAAAGCACCCGGTTTTAACTATTTCTGCTCCAAAAAACATGTGTGCATCTTCCACCACGTTGCTCAAAGGAGTGAAGCTCTGTTGCAGGCGTGGCCTCTATTTATAGGGACACCACGTGTGACTGTGACCAGGCGGCTGCACAGTCAACTTTCTGCTGTGGCTTCAGCTTGGACACTTCACTCTGTTACTGAAGAATCAGTGGTGAGTAACGTTCAATGTTCTGCACGTGACCTGAGGTGGAATTTCACCAGTGACTGGTATGTTCATGACAATAGGTATAATACATCACACGGTGCCATGAAAACACTGTGTGTAACCGGCTCATCTGTGGTCAGTCATTTGGGATTTAAACCTGCATGTGCACTCTCTCAGCTGTTTCATAACCTGTCTGCTGTCGACAGCAGATTATTGCTCTCTCGGACTCATCTTTGTCACTCCTCCTTACATGTGGTCTCTTCTCAGATTCCTCTGCAGCGTGCTGATAAAGGTCTTATCACCTGTGTCCAGCAGCAGTGGCGAACCTTTGACCAGGTGAGAAGTTTCACCTCAGTCACCCCACAGCCTCAGCCACAGTCCGACACAACAGCTTGTGTTTCTTTGGCTCGGACATTTGAGGAGAGGGTGAGGAGAGTGATGCTGAAAGGTGGGTGTGACTCTCATCGGTCTAGTTTGGACATTTTTAAACGTGTTGTTGTGAAGCGTCACTCTTCTTTCCTCAGAGTCGTCACCATGAACCGAACCTGGGCTCTGTTCAAAGCTCACCCCTACATCAGTAACGTTGTGGGCTACACCACCCTGTTCGCCTCGGCAGACGTGATCCAGCAGAGCGTGCTGGGACGGTCCACGGCGGAGCGTTCAACTGGCATCGACTGGAGTCAGACGGCCCGAGTGGCGACTGTCGGCTTCTGCTTCCATGCCAACTTCAACTACCACTGGCTGAGGTGGCTGGAGAGGATGCTGCCAGGGGGCGGGGTGAGGGCGGTGACAGGGAAGGTTGCGGTGGATCAGCTGGTCGCAGCCCCTCTCACCATCAGTGCCTTTTATATTGGTGAGTGAGTTACAGTGACTCTTCATTCTTTAATGGGTTTATTCTAACAACTGGGTGAGCCTCAACATACCTCTCTCTGCCTCCTCAGGGTTAAGTTTACTAGAGCACAAAGAGGATCCACTTGAAGACTGGAGACAGAAATTCTGGACATCTTACAAGGTACCTTGATTTTAAGGTTATGTTTCTGGGCTACTTATATATATTTGTTGAGGAAACTCTATTTCACTGGTTTTAAGAAATGTTATATTTGATATTTGTCTGTTTCATATCTATCCATCTAGGCTGGAGTGATCTATTGGTCAACAATGCAGGTGAAATATTCATGTATTATTCAACTACTTCATGCTCCACACACAGCTCCACAGGCTTACCCACTTAGAGAACATGTATATATAAAGACATGGATGTAAAGTGACAGTTCCATGTTTCCATTTCAGGCGGTGAACTTCACTCTGGTACCTCCTGTGGCACGGACGGTGTTTCTTGGAGGCATCGCACTGACGTTCACAATCTTCTTGTGCCACCTCAGACAGCAGCGCAGCCACAAACTGGAATAAACCCTCCGCTCCTTCCTGTAATGAATAACAATGGCACATAGTACATTTCAGATGGCGCAGGGGTTTCTTCAGTCAGTTAGGTCTCTGTCAGTCCGCTGATTCACCCCCTGCCTGTTTGTGATGGCTTTGTTTCAGCCTCCCTCCACAAACACTGTATGTAAATATAGTGTCTCAGTTAAATCTTAATAACATTGTTGACGATGTGGGGCTAATAAACTTTTTGTAACTGTTTCAGTCATGAAGGAATAAGGTTGTTGTTGTTGTCATGTGTTTAAATAAAGGTAAATTACATTTACATTTTAATTGGGTTTTTTTTTCCCCCGAGAGGAACATTTTGTAATTGTGTGGTTAAATTTATGACTCACAGAGTACATCCTGAAATGTATTTTTCATATCTGGAAAATTTGACAAGAACAATCTACATTAAACGAGATGGGGGGTTCATTTACCCTTGGTCACTGTTTTAGCTGGGGTATAGCCCCTTTGGCCATTATCACAATTCAATCAAATTAAAATTAAACAAATAAAACAAAAGAAATGGATGGATAGATACAATTCAAATGTATGTATGTAATGATGATCCACTACGTTAGACTTGTCTCTCTGTCGTTGTTTCTACCACTGGGGGCAGCACACTAAAATCTTCACAGGTGTTATTTGACTCCAGCCCGCAGGAAGCGCGTGCCCGCCAGCCAATCAGATTGCCGAGATTTCCCAGCATCGTTTATCGCGAGACCTTCGCTCTTCCTTTTCCTCTTCGCTCTGAGTCCAAGATGGTAGGTGTCGCTAGTCTATGATTTTAAACACGATTCGCTGAGTATCCACGGTCATCCTCTGCGTTAAAACACCACATCTGCTCAACAGCTACCATCCCTGGTTCTGAAGAGTGTTTATGACCCAGCCCTGTCGTTATTTCATGATGTTTGAGCTTGTTGTCGATGTTAGCTTGCCGTCCCCGGTGCCGACATTAGCGCTGTAGCCGCTCCGCTCACTGAAGTAGGCAAGAAATAAAGTGTGGGCTTGTTCTCTCAGAGCGGGACATCAGTTCACACCACGGCCTGCTTCACCGTCACCGTGGCTGTGTTTGAATGAATGTTAGTATCTGTCTTGTGTAGTAATGGCATGTCTGGAGCGGGTCCCGTCGCCATAGCTAGCACCAGTGTCAACGTGTGAACCTTCCCGGGCTACATGCTAAACTGCTGTTAGCCGTGTAAAACATGCACTCACACCTGAATACGTGTACGTCCGCTCAGGTTTAGATTCAATGTTGAGCGAGTTGAGCACTGTAGCTTGGATTCCTAGGACTACGTGTATAGTGAAGTTCAATGAGCTGCTGCCTAACGTCTTGTTAATTGGTGATTTTCTTGTGCTCACTTATAAAGGGAGTCGACATCAGGCACAACAAGGACCGTAAGGTACACAGGAAGGAGCCAAAGAGCCAGGATATCTATCTGCGGCTCCTGGTCAAGGTAAATACACACACCATATGATGTAGCCATGGTTAATCATCCAAGCTCAAACTGTATTACTCTGATCTCATGTGTAACCCTTCCTCTGGTGTTCTCATCAGTTGTACAGGTTCCTGGCCCGTCGCTCTAATGCTTCCTTCAACAAGGTTGTCCTGAGGAGGCTCTTCATGAGCAGAACCAACAGGCCCCCCATCTCCATCTCCCGCCTGGTCAGTCTCAACTTCTCTCACCCTCAGAACTGCAGACTGAGTTTTCCCGCTGTGGAGGACTCTGAGGCTCTGACAAATTTTGTGGAGCCTCCTGTAAAACCTTAGGCTCCATGGAAATACCTTATTGTGATCACCTTTTTGAGGGGGGCCATATTCATTGCTAGGAGTGTCTTAAATCTCTAAATGTCCCCATTAAGGGAAAGTAATTATTTCAGTTTGTCCCTGAATTTGAGGAATGGGCAACAGCCACCAACACAGCCTGTCTTGCAGAGTGGTACTGTAGCTTTCAGCTCCAGATTGACTATTGACATTAATTAATGTTTGATTTAAGGGTTTTACTTTTAAGGCATCCCTGGAATTGTGACTGGACATTAATTACCACTTGAGATGTCTGGAAGGAAGGTGTAAGAGTGCAGGCTTTGTAAGGTGTGCCTCTGACTCTTTGCACTCTTGAGTTCATTCTTATTTGCATCAAGGAAATTTGGTCTACTGGTTCTGTTAAAATTGGGATTGAATTGATGTCAGAAAGTTTTATTTAAGTAATTTAACTGGATTACCTCTTTAATTTTAGGCAAATAAGTTATATGGGATTAAATTAAATGTATGGTGACATAATTGTTGTTTGTCAACATTTTGCTCATTACATGATTGATTGACAGACCATGATCTATTTATGGTGAAGAGGAAGATGAATTTCTGACTGGACTTCTATCTCCTCAGATTCGTAAGATGAAGTTGCCTGGCCGTGAGAACAGGACCGCTGTTGTTGTGGGAACTGTCACCGATGATGTCAGGATTCAGGATATCCCCAAACTGAAGGTACCTCCTCCTTTCAGTGTCTTTTCTTCCTCCCTCTCTGATAAACAGTATTGTCCATCTGGCCATGGGGAATCTTCAACATGGTGATATTATTGGAAATCTCTGCAATGGTCTTCATGTCCTGATTGTTGTCCTGCAGATCTGTGCTCTGAGGGTTACTGATGGGGCCCGCCGCAGAATCCTGAAGGCAGGCGGTCAGGTGATGACCTTTGACCAGCTGGCTTTGGCTTCTCCCAAAGGACAGGGCACAGTTCTGCTGTCAGGTAACTACATCACTCCATTGAAAGTAGTTGTTTTTAACCTTTCATGAGCTCTCATAATAGACTTTTCTGACTGTCCTGTCTTTAATGAACAATTAATAAAATGTCACTCTAACATTTTTGTTTCATAGGACCCCGCAAAGCCAGAGAGGTGTACAGGCACTTTGGAAAAGCCCCTGGAACCCCTCACAGCCACACCAAGTATGTTAAACACAGAAATGATTTTTAAGGCTGACTCAACCAGCTCAATATTGCTCCTGTACTTTGATCAGTCAGTCTGGCTACCATGTAGACCAGAGAGAAAGCTCTGTAAATGGCTATGAGTGTAGTGCTTACACAGGGCTTCAGAATATTGCATAGTGATATTTTAATCTTGATATTCTCTAATTTTAGCTCTATGTATTATTGACAAACTAATAGCATTACAGGCTCTTTGGAAGATTTTACATGCGTGGCACGACTCAAATATCATCTTGGTGCAATCTAGCAACACAATTGATGGCCTGGTGGCATGCATGTATCTTATGCATATGTCTCAAATTGTATTAGTTTGTTAAATTGGACAAATTAGTCCATGAGCTGGTCAGTTTGTTTTCAACAGTGAATTTCAGAATTTAGAGGAAAGATCAAAAGTCACATTGTGATCCTAGCACATACTTTCTCCAGCTCTGACAAACTCTGACATTGACTTGTTTGCTCATGTTACATCTTAGAAAACATAACATCTTTAAGTAATGGCTTAAGTAATGCTGATTGGTTTGATAATTGAATTCAATGCTCACACTCCATTTATTCGCCTTGATCATAGTGATTGATCTTGTTTTCATCTATTAACACTGATGAGGTGGTAAATGCTCTAATGAAAAGGATGTTTTATATTCTGGTACATAGAGCTATAGTACCCCTTGGCTGCCTTAAATCAATTTACTATGGTTTCTGTCAAAAGTATTTATCATTTAATGAATGTTAAATGTATTATTTGCTTGCAGAGGTTGACAAATTATAATCCAACTCTAACAATTTCTGTTATGACAACTATGGTGTAGCTGGTCCTAAGAGAATTTAACTGTGATCCTTAAATTAAGATGATGACTTTGCGCTCATTTGTACTGTGACATTCATGACACTAAAGTTCTTCTTTATATGTACTTATCTGTTTTGTGGTGGCATCATCTTAAACAAAACTCTTCTTTTTTCCAGGCCCTACATCCGCTCCAAGGGCAGGAAGTTCGAGAGAGCTCGTGGTCGCAGAGCCAGCCGTGGCTACAAGAACTAGTGTCTTTTTGTTTTTCTTGCAATCTGATACAAATAAAAGATTTGGCTGTATACAGCAAGTGTTTGTCCTGTGTTTTATATGGCAGCTTGCCTCACCCTGATGAGGACAGGGGGGTCACTGACTTGCATCAGAGGATGGCATGGATGGAGGGGTAATGAGCCACGACTAAAACATCTCGGCTCTGTTTGTTTTCCATCTCCGTGTGTAAGAGGAAAAAGCATAGTTGTGACTTGACAAATATTTTGATCATCATTGATATGAGTCTCCTGGAAAAAACATGACTCGGACAGGAAGTGGCGGTCTGTCAATGATTGGAGAATGTCGGTGGGTGTTGCAGTGTTTTCCTTATCGCCATTGGATTTCCTCTCCGCCGCTCAAAGCTGCTGCTCCTGCGTCTCCAGACACTTCCTGCACCGAGTCACAGTTTTCATAGCCAGCGGCTATCTGTCGTCGTGAGAGGAGGGGACAGCATGAGGTAACCGTGGACATACCGTGTCTTTGTTGAAGCGTCATCACCTCACGTCTCCTGCAGTCACTCTCAGCTTGCGTGTTTGTTCCTTGGCTGCCCGGGATCAGATATCCCCCTGTAGCTAGCGTTGCCATGTAACGTCATCTGCGCTAACTTTGGATTCTCATTCCACCAAACCAGAGATGAGACGTGAAAATGTCCAACTGGAGCTTCTCCTCGAACCCACGGTGAGACCTGGTGTTTTTTTTCTGTTATGCATCATTTTGACTGAACTGATTGTTAACTTGTTAACTACATGTTGACTAGCAAACTGCTAGCCCCGGCTAACTGCCACAGCGTTGTCAAGCTGCACCTCACAGCGTTATCAACCCTAGCTAGCGTTTGCCATCCCCTTGACTCAGCCTTCACTACTTTTCATTTATTTTAAACTCCTTTTTTTTAAAATATAACCTCTAAGCCATCGCGGCTAGCTTGTCTGGCTTAGCCGCTGAAATACAGTCCGTACAGTTAGCTGTCACCCTGCTAGCTAACGATGGGTTAAAGTTCAGCGTCCAGAGCTTTTACTTTGGATCATCAGTGGTTTATAGGGACGGGCTCTTTATCCCACTGTTTGTTGTTCTATTGTGTCATTCAGCTCAAAGTGTAAGCTGACAGTAAGTTGCCCAAAATACCAAGAATCGGTCAACAACACGCTCATTGTGTGGGAGACTGAATTAGCCTCCTGATATTATTATTTCTGGGTGTCCCCGCCCTGCTTTTCAAGGACGTAAGGTGCAACAATGGGCATCAGTGAGCTGCTTTCTTTTTTTGTGTCTGTGTGTAATCAGGGCAGGACATCGGCCAACTATTGATATTGTCTGCACCACAGTTTGTTTCCTGGCTGTGTATGTGACCAGTTTATTAATTTAAGATCTTTCAAGTCCCACGGTAATAGTCCAGTACCTGTACTTTGACTTTCTAAAGTATAGTGGATTGGTTCCTGGTGACGCAACATTCCTGTCACCTCTCATCCATATAGATTAACAATTACATAATCATGAGAAGTCACTGTATTGGGCCGCAGCATATATACAGGGAGATATTTGTGTGGTTAATTGAAAATATTTAAACAGTTTCATGATTTTTAGTCATATATGGTTCAGCATGAACCAAATTATTTTTTGTGCAAACATTTGCTCGTAAGACTGTTAAATACTAATGCACAATGTTAAGCCTCTAAAATCCAGTAGCACTCAGGTCAGCATTTTTGCGAAATCTCAATCCCAGATTCAGATTGTGAAAGAGACGCTGTCCTAAATTCTAAAACCCCCAAACCCATTGTGGTCATTCTCATTCGACTTTTCATCGAAAAATAATGTCGTGCCTCAGCAAGTCGTTTGAGGATGTGTGACTCTGAGTCACCGTATGCTGCAGTAAAGGCACAGCTAAGGTCAAGGGGCGTGATGGAGCCTGTGTTGCTTCACCCTGTAGTTGCTATCTTATCATCAAAGTGCTGCTTCACTGGTTATTTTGTTTCATTTATTCTGCACTGCTTTTTCTTTCATGTCAATCTTTGATCTAACTGTAACAACAAAGGCTGTACTGTGTCATCTGATGAATGACACTCATTTTAAAGCTCTGCACGTTTATTTTATTCAAGTTTTAATATTGTCCCTTTTTCCCTTCTTTCTCCTCATGCAGGAACAGAGATCTTAGGGAGGGAACGTAAGGCTTGACTCATGACGTAAACCAAGCACCCACCTGGAACCTTCTCTCTGTTCGTCTTTTGTTTTGTTTCCGTTGTTGTCTTCCTTTGTCCCATCTCCACCTGACTGACCTTGTGATCACCCTCCTCTTGTGCAATGTAGATAATGCAGTATTTTTCAGCATTTGCTTGAAAGAAACGTCAATGTATCACACTACTGTCAGAGGATTTGCGCAGTCACTCCTGTCTGCCTCCTACATATATCACTGAGATTAAAGATAACAATAGAGGTATCAAAGGTCTTGGAAAAGTCTGGCTTACCGTATCTTTATGGCATTAATTACATTTCAGACAGCACTTGCCATGCACCACACTTTACAGTTTTTAATCTGTGCGTTAATTTAATTTAATTATTGTAGCCTCATTGTGTTTATTTCTTTCATTCTTGTCTAATCAGTTTTTTGATGCAACTAAGAGTTTTTCTATAATTATTTAAAAATTATTATGATGTTGTGTAGCTGCTCAGCTGCCTTAACTTGTTATCACAAGCAGCGTTAAGTTGTTGTAAACTTGTTTTTTTTACTGAAGCAATCTTTGTGGGAAACACTTGTTTGAATGACACTGATGCCTATCCACTCACTTCAAATGGCAGTTTCCATTTTCACTGGATAAATACTCTAAACAGAAGAACCTGAAGGAATCATTTTCTTATTGAATGAAGAAGTATGAACAGGAAGTCTTTTTTTTTCATCTGAATTTTTTGAAACCAAGCACTGAATGATTTTGTGAAGATTTCAGGGATACAGTGCTCAGACTGACATTCTAATACATTTTCCCTGCAAGTCTTGACGAGCCAAATTCCACTCTTCCAACCTCTGACCATAGAAAGAACCTCCCTTCAATTTGCTAGATGTCATTTTCCTGAGAGACTTAGCCCACTTCAGCAGAGAGGATGCGATCCCCAGATCCCTCTTCACCTTCTCCAGCAGAAGCCCTCCTCCATGGACAGTTTGCGAGCTGGGGATCAGGCAGCAACAGCAACAATAACAGCTGCCCCAACAGTCCTGGTGGTCCAGGCGGACTCTCTCCCGCTGCCTCCCCTACTCTTGCTCCAGCCTCAAACTATGCCTTGACCCTCACCCACACCCACATACATATCCAGCGCTTGTCACCGCGGCCGGGAAAGGAGGCCCGTCTCCTGCTGCCTTTAACGGAGCTAGTGGGCTGCAGCTGCCCCCGCGCCCCTGCGCCTCCTCTCCTGGTGCTGTACTGGTACCCGCCAGGGAAACGACGGAAAGGGGTGTCCCGGCGGAGACAAGTCAGGGCCTACCTGGCAGAAAGCCGCTCTGAGGCTGAGAGGTGGTCGGCTGCCGTGCAATGTCTCCTCAGAGGTGTGACCGTCACTGCTGACACAGGTGAGTGTGTCTCAATCCATCCTGGTTTCTCCAGTTTGTAATTTCTTGGCCTATTTCTATGTATTACGTTTTATGTTATGTTTGTCTGAACTTCTGTATTTGCTTTGTTTTAATTAAGGGGCCTATCTCACTGACCCTTTGTGGAGTGAATGGCTGTGGTCACAGTTTACATACTATGACATTTTAATTTAACATTTATTTTAGCTCACCGTTGCTTCAACCTTTGCCTCTGAATCAAGTCTTGAACTCCTGTTGTTTACAACCAGAAACCACACAATGTTGCCTCTCGCTGCCTTGATTTATGCCTCCTTTGTAAACGCTTGCTAAGTATAGAGTAATGTCACAGTGACCAGAGACCTTTCTGTACGCACAGGTCACTGAGGGCACGGGTGGCTGAGCATAGGGTTTATCTTCCTGGAAGAAAAAAAAACAATTATTTTTAATACACAGTAAGATGCTGTGAAATGTATTACGTGTGACATTTAGTTAGGATTTAGTTTGTTCTTTCACCTAATAACATCTTTTCATCCATAATCCTTCTCATCTCTCTTCTTCACCCCTATCTGTCCTGCACACACGGTCTGTATCATTCACTGTCAAATGTAGAGACAGACAGGGTGGGTCCTCTGCCACTTTCCACCCCTTCCCACGCGCCCTCAGACTGTTAGGTCAAATAGATAGAAAGGTCCCCTCAGTGTTTACTTCCCCTTTGTATGTGAATCATCCACCTAACCTGCAATCCCCCCATCTTTTCTTCTCTCCTTCCTCTTCTTAAATCTCTCACCCTTAATCTCTTTCACTGTTTTGCGTGTTTTCCTACGGCTTTACTGAAAATATCACTCTCACTGCTCCTGCCTCGTCCTCTTTACAGTACATTCTATTTTCTACTGTTTTGTCAGACTGCTTGACCTCTTGTTTGTCTTCCACTCACTCTGCTTTATTCCTTCTAGATTTCCCTGTGTCATTCTCTCATCATCAGTTTTATGCTTCCATGTTCTTTTGCTCTAGTGTTCTTGTTACATAATCTAGGATTTTCTGGGTGTGTGGTCACATCATCTGCTCATTGTACAGCTGACTTCCATCTATAAACAAAACATCTTAGTTTGGTGAGCTAAATGTAGAAGGGCTTCGCTAATTCCAAGCTCCACCTGGGCTGATAGCCCAAGAACCTTGGCCCATACAGCAGTTGGTTAGCTAGTAAATGATTTAACTGTACAGTTGCTTAACTTTTCTTTTATTGCATATGTTCTGAATGCTTACTTTTTCCTCGTCTGTGTATATTAATTGAAATGATTAATAGATGTTCTCATGACTAAGAACAAGTAAATCCTTTGAAGGGAAATTCGAAAAGGCTCAAATAATTGAATGCGCTCAAAGGTTTGGGCAACAGTGTGCAATGACCTTGATGATCTTAGTTTACGTCCCAGCTGGCCGGCTTTGGAAATGCAGTGAACCGCAAGTTCTTTTCTTTGTTTAACTTACTCTTGCTCTCCCTGCTTTTTTCATGAAGAATTTTCAAGAAGTCTGCTACCTCGTCCCAAGCGACTACTGTTATTGGTCAATCCCTTCAGTGGGAGAGGCCAGGCGATGCAGTGGTGTCAGACCCACATCCTGCCAATGATCAGAGAAGCAAATATCAGCTACAACCTTATACAGACAGGTAACACGCCACAGAAGAGGCAGATCAAAACATTTGGATATAACATACATGTGTAACAGGAGTTCATCTGCATTTAATTTTTTTTAAATAATGTCTCAGAGCGTCAGAACCACGCCAGGGAGCTCATCCGGGAGATATCTCTCCCAGAGTGGGATGGCATCATCATTATCTCTGGAGACGGCCTGCTGCATGAGGTGTGTAATGCGTCTGATGGGATTCACTCAGTCAGTCATACAGTATTGTGTATCTCATCCTTTTGTGGGTCAAACTGTCCATCAGTATGATTCTCCGTCATGTTCTTTTAGGTCATAAATGGGCTGATGGAGCGTCCAGACTGGGAACAAGCAATAAAGACACCTGTTGGCATTTTGCCTTGTGGCTCTGGGAACGCACTGGCTGGCTCCATCAACCACCATGCTGGGTAAGCATGTGTTTCATTCACTACTGTTAAGATAAGTAACTGAACATTTCAGTTTTTCAGTTGTAACAAACACAGTGTCCCCCTGGGATCAGTTACGTGTCTCTGAAAATACTTCGACCCAGACAAAGCATGAAGTGTTAATCAAGGATAGTCCTCAGATCCATTTCATTATGAAAACTAATTAAGTATTACAACACCAAGCTTTGTTATACCTTGCAAAAGGCCTGTTTAACCTTGTTCCATACTTGTTATTTGTTTTCATTGTCATCACTTTATCTAGACCAAGATACTGTATCACTGCTGTTCTTACAGTTCTCCTGTTATCTTGTCTTACAAGGGGTTTTGTCTCCTTCGTATCTCTCAGGTATGACATGTGCCTTCGGGAGCCTCTCCTTTTGAACTGCTGCTTTTTGCTCTGTCGAGGCGGTGTCCGACCCATGGACCTGGTCGCTGTGACAACAAGCCCTGCTCCCTCCAGCAGTCGTACTGCAACACCCAGGAGATTGTTTTCTTTCCTCTCTGTCGCCTGGGGCTTTGTGTCTGATGTGGACATAGAAAGTGAGAGGTGGGCATCCAATTATACATCAACAACATCAACTGTCGGCTTTGGCCATCTAACATTAACTCTCTATTATATTTTAATGAAGAAATACTGATTTGTTTCCAGAGCAAAAGTTTTACATGAAGTCTTCCCTTGTTGCAGGTATCGTGGCCTGGGTTCAGCTCGCTTCACCCTTGGCACCCTGGTGCGCATAGCTTCTCTTCGATCTTACAAGGGTCGACTTTCCTACCTGCCGCCCTCTGTTGTCACCACATCACCAGACTCTACACCTCCTCCTCCAAGGAGGCCGCTCTCCCGTAGTATCACAGAAGGCCTCGAGGGTTTCTGCCGAACGCCCATTCATCGCACCTGCTCGGACATGGGCATCAGCGAGCAGAGAAGCCTCCGCAAGGATGAGGGAGAGAGGGAAAAAGAAGAGAGGCAGAGAGAGAGGGAGAGGCGAAGAGGGAGGGCCAGAGGAGGAGGAACCGGTGTAGTAAGGGCCAGCAGCTTGGCAGAGGACAGAGAGAGGGAGGGGGAGATGGAGATGGAAGCAGAAGAGGAGCAGTCAGGGACGAGTTCAGAATCAAATGAAAGGGATGAATGCAATATGCGAAGGGAAGAAAGGTTGGCACAGATAAAGGATGAAAGGGAAGAGGGGGGAACTGTAGAGCTACACTCCAATGAGATGGAGGAGGAGAAGAGGGAAGGCCATGATGGCTGTGTAGAGGGGGACGGAGTTTTGCATGCAAGAGAGCTGGGCGAGGGCTATGGGGTAGACATGGGGCGAGAGGCAGACGAAGATTCAGAGGGTTGTTTCCCTTATCAAGACGGTCATCAGGAGACCAGACAGGCACTAAGAAAGAATTCAGCCCCGTCAAGCCAGATAGCCAACGCGCTATTTAACCAGCCTCTCAGTCAGGCAGGAGTTGCAGATTCTGGTGGACCGTATGGGGTAGAGGACATGGATCTCAATGGAACCTACTACCAGAAAGAACCATACCCACTAGATGTTGCTCGTGAGCGATCTCTAACCATCTCTTCTCCTTTTCGCCACTCTCCCTTCTCTAACAAGCCCAAGACCTTTGACCAAAACCAGAACGCCTCCAGGCCACGGCCACTTTCCCTCCTCCAACACTCCCACTCAAACTCCCTCCCACCCAAACTCCCCTCTCTCTCTCTGTCTCTCTCTCCGACTCCGCCCTCTTCCCCATCTTGTGCCTCTCCGCACTCCTCATCCTATCTCTTCCCCCGTCCAAACACACCAAACTCCACGTCCCCCTCACCCTGTTTGCGCACACCGTCCTCGTCCTTTAACTTTGACATTGCTGAGCCGGCAGGATCTCATAGGAACCGTCCTTTTGTCTCACTACCTTTAAACCTCCCCAGGGATGACTTGTTACCCCCACTTGATCAACCTCTTCCCACTAGAGAATGGATCACCATTGAAGGGGACTTTGTTCTGGTCCTGGCCCTTTATCAGTCCCACCTCGGGGCTGACCTCCATGCTGCACCTCAGGCCAGGTTTGACGATGGACTGATCCACCTGACCTTTGTGCGGGCGGGGATCTCCAGAGCCACTCTACTGCGATTGTTCTTCGCCATGGAAAGAGGAAACCACCACTCTGTCAGCTCGCCGTATGTGAGCCATGTTACCTGCAGGGCCTTCAGGCTGCAGCCTCTGTCTACACGAGGAACCCTCACTGTGGATGGAGAGCTTGTGCCCTACGGGCCGCTTCAAGCACAGGTCAGGAGGGGGAAAATTATGTATGTGACTATATGTGATATGACAATTTACGTGATTATGTCACGCATATGTAAATCCATTGCTCATGTAACCATTACATCGTTTGCATGGCTGAGCCAGATAAAGATTATGGTAACATGTTTGCGTTTTATATATATTGACTGATGCTTAAACTTGATCGGTTGATCACAAACATCCCCGCTGTCTACAGTTGTATTGATTCTGTGGTGTTGATTGCTGTGCAACTTTTCATTTGTAATTATATTTTTTTCTGATCTCTTTGTATTTTACAGGTTCACCCTTCTATGGCCCGTCTCATTGTCGGCGACCCTGGAGTACAGATTACCAGATTCTAATCAGGAGTTGGTTGAGCTGATTGACAGAAACGCTGATGAATTATGTAATCTCTGTCGCCATCCATACTCTGGAGGGTAGGGGGTGTATGTGTGAGAGACTTAAACTAGCCTAGAGCGCAGAAACTGCTTCTCCTGGGATTTAATGAAAGGGATAACCCACCGAGCCACACATCATTGGAGCATGACTGCAGGGATTAATTGCAAATTTGAAAATGGATGAAAATACGCCTCATTGCACAGCTGTTGGATTATGCTCAGCATACGCTGAGAAGCATGCAAACTGCACAGACTGGGATGATAAGAGGGAAGAACAATCGAATGTAAATGGGATTTTTGTGCAGATAGTGCATGTGTTGGATGTATACATAGTCGTATGCATGCAGAAAAGCACTACCTGGTGATTTGCCTTATTTAAAGATGGAGAGGAATCAAATTAAATTTAAAGAGGAAATTCTTAAAAATCTATAGAAATATATGCTTGTTCTGACTCTGATAAAAAAAATCTTCCCAACTCTCCATCTTAAAAACCCCAATGTCCTAATATTTGAGTATGAAAACCTGTCCCTAGAAGGAATGCCTTATCTGACACTGGACAGTAGAGTTGTACCTCTGCCCTCTCTAACAAGAATCCTAAATGTTCTTGATCTCTATCCACCCATCAGAGTGTCCGTCCTCTCCATAAAAGCTGTTATATTCTCAGACATACTGGTAGACCCATCTGCCTTTGTGTTTGAGTATGAAACTCATTTGTAAGCATTCATGAAGAATATGTGCATAAGGTTCACTTTATTCACCATCTTGTTCATTCGACTGGGTTGATGTGAAGCAGCGAGATCAAGATGGGTCATTACATGAGTAGCAGCAAAGGAACCGTTGAACGGTAACGACTGCTGACATTCTTACATCAGCTTGTTTTTCTTAGCCAGTGGATGCACAATGATGATGTCAGTGATGCTGGACTTTGCAGCATATTGAACATAAACATGTCTTAACAGAGCTTCTTTGTTGTTGGTTTTAGACTGTTCATTTTTAAGAAATCTCTCAGAATTACAACCATTAGCCATCCTCACTTGTTTTATGTCTACAATATATCACCATTCCTGAGCTGTTGTCTTTGGAAGTGTAATTACATGCCTCTGTCAAGTAGCACGTAGTGCAGTTATTTTGCACAGTAACTGGAGCAGGACAGAGAGTCACTACACTATAATGCACAGTTAGACTTAGTCATGCAGAGTCAGATATGTTGTTTTGTTCTATAAAAATGGATGCACTAGTAGCCTTGTCCAGATACAAATGAGAACTAGATCTAGAACTAGAACTAGATCTTTAGATGTTTAGCCTGAAACTGATCAAATGTCTCAGTGTAGCTTTAAAAGTTAGAACTGACTCTGATAAGGAAATCATATACATTAAAATGTAGTCAATCCACTGTGTTGTTGGATCAGACTTTTGATCAGTAGATAAAATTAAATGGTTTGCACTGGGAGGAATTAGCCGAGTAGCGGAGCCAATCTGTTAATGTAAGTGCAGTTTTCATTTTAAAAATATCTCAAGAACACCAGTGCTTCTAAATTATAAAGTGAATTAAAACTGCAGACCCTGGAGTTAATATCCAGTTCTATTTAAACCTGCTGATACACTTGGTCTGGACAAAGGTTACATCATTAGCATGTGTGTCAATCAGTAAGATGAGGTTGGTCATTGTCAGCATACTGTATGGCATGGTCATGCCTGGACAAATCAATGCCTTTGTTTAAAACGCCTGTAAATTCTGGCTGTTGATCATGAACTGTGCAAACCTGACTGCAGAAAATGTGGAGTAAAACTCTTTGCTCACCAGGCTGTCATTTCTTCTTTCTTTTTTCCCTTTGAATGCAAAACATAGCTAGTCATCACAACAAAGACACTGTGCTTACACTGCTGCAGAATACCATAAGAACTCTGAGTCTAGCCTTGTAACTATGCTGTGTAGAGGGAACTATACTCACTTTGAATAGAGAAAATGTTCACTCTTGATGTTTAAAGTTATTAAAGTTTACCTCCCTAAACACTGTCATCTGTGGCAATACCTCAGACCATGGTGTTATAGATCTATTCCTTTTCAGTTGATAATGCAGCTAAACTGTTTTAATGGGTTGCCTGTGATACAATTGTAATATTCTAAAATAATTAAAATACAATCATAGGATGTGCAGTTGATAGCTACACATGGTATGGAATAAATGTAACTTAATAAGTTTGTCTGGACCAAATCTCCTGTGATTTTGTCTTTTGTTACCACAACATGTCTGTTTAATGTCCAGAGCTAAAGGCATCATGTGAAATACACAGAGAAGGAAGTGACTACATTCTTTTGGTATCTGGTGCCATTGTTTAAAGTACAACCCATAGATTAAGACTGTGTCAACTAATATGTCACACTATATAAACAAACAATGGAGATGAACAAATCTAAAACCATGTATTGTTGTGCTCTTGTATTCCTTCAGGCTTTTCATAACAGTTTTAACCGCCCAACTCCTAAAGTATTTTTTTACAAGATATTGTTTATTCTTTATGAATTATATATAAACACGTGTACCTCCATAGCACCATGTAATGTTTCTGTACCACGTGGAAATGAGGTGCAGCAACATGTGAGTACTCAGGTCAAACTCTGACATGATGATTCACAGTATTTTCATCACTTAACAGAATTGATAGTATTTTGAAGAAACACTGACCGGAAGTGTCCCACTCGACTGACACACACTATTTCCGGTGTCGCCACCTTCTTTGTCTCCGGTGCAGTGTCTCGATACTGACGCTCCGTCCGTTTTTTCCCCCACTTAATGTTTGAGGATATATTTATACATATATCCCTAATTTTTCGATATTGAATGACAGTCGACTCTGAAATATTTATGCCGAAAAGTAAAACGCCCAAAATGGATGACCTGGACTACAGTAAGTGTGCTAACCGACTAGCTGTTTGCACTGGTTATCGCTAGCTAACCGTGGCTAGTTGTGTATTCGCCTGTGGCTCAGTTAAATTTGACACGCTGGTCACAATGTGTGTACACACACACACATTCAGGGAAAGCGGTGCCTATGTCAAGTTTATTTGATGTTGAGGTATACTACCAAGATGGATTAGCTTAGCCTGGAGATAACCAAGTATTGATTGTTTGGCTCTGTGCTCCAAGCTAGCGGCGGTAGACACCTAACACCCATGTGAATCAGCAGCACCTTGTACAAATGGTGTACTTTGTGTTTTACTGGATTGATCTCCGTGTGATCGGTGGCCTTGCTCCTGCAGGATGAGTCAACCCGTGCAGGTGACCCACACTGTGGGTGTGGTTGGTGGTGTTGTGGAGCAGCTGTTTGTTTAGCAGAGTAAACACACTGGAGGTCTGGTGGCTTCACAGATCACAAGGTGTCCCTCTCGCTGGTTTGGAAAACATCACGACTTCTTTGCTCAGCACGCATCGATACAGATAGCGGGACTGTATCTGCAGACAGCTGGAGGACGCCGAGCTGCTGCAGCCTCCGGTGTGCTGCTGCAGTCTGTGGTGCGGTTAAGTGTTGGTTTACACTGAGGGGTGGTCCTGTTCTTTCCTCCACACGTTATACATGGCTACTCCACATTTGATGCAATATCGTTAAAGGCGAATCACAAACATCTAGAGTGACAATACCGTTTTATCCTGTACATCCCAGAAGACTTCTGAAAGCTACCAGTTTGTGACACCCTAAACAAGTGTACTTTGATTTTAGTTGTGATTTATTTCAGATGAAATTGTTTGATGCTCATTTATCTATGATTTTTAAAGGGTATGTGGTTCAATAAGTGGTTTTTTAATGATGTGATATTTAAGAGCAGTTTGATAGATTTAACCCACAACTAAACATTATGTTTTATACATGAAAAAAATTGTGTCTCTGAGAGATTTTTTAACTGCATTGCAAAAGTGATGAATTGGCAAGACCCATGCTAAAATACAGTTGTAATATATTTTCAAAATTTGCTTTTGTCAAGATGCCATAGAGCAGTGTAAACACGCCGCACCTTACTCTGGACACGTGTCATGACAACTTATTCAATGGAAAGTAGAAACTGAAACTAATTAAAATGAGTTCATCTGTATTATATTATGTTGACAGTTGAAATCTCAGCGTCTCTTGTGTTTCACAGCCACTTTGCGCTCTTTGTAACTTTTGGTTTCTCTGGAGCGTACCACAGCTCAGTGTGTGGGCAGGGCTATTCTTCTGATATATTATGTTGAAAGGGAGAGAAAGTGGAGAAATTAAGGCAAACTATTCTACTCATTGTCTTTTCATTGCATGTGTTTTATTCATTATTACAGGAACCTTAGTTACTTACAGCAACTATCAAACTACCTCTGCTCCTTTTCATTGTAAGATGGAGGGAATGGGTCATAACCAATTTTGAACAATGCGGTTCTCAAAATAGTTGTATTTCTAAGGCTTTATTGTTTCTAGTATAGACTTCTCCATGAGGATATTTGGATACAGGTACCATTTGTAGCACAGCAGCAGCAGTGGAGTCATTCTTCTTCTCTTCCCTCACAGTCCCAGTAGACCTGAGCCCAGAGGAGCGCTCTGAGCTAGAGGACATCCGCAGGAGAAAGGGCGTCCTGCTCCAAGAGATCCAGAGGCTCAGGGAGGAATTAAGAGAAGCCATTTTGGAGGTGGAGGGACTGGAGACCAGCACAGAGGGCAGGTAGGAAAATTCATAGTGACTCTGCTGCTAGACTGTAAGATTTTGTGCTGTGTCTTATTTGCATTGGAACTTGGCCTTTAGTTCATACAATATTAGGTACACTATAAGCACCAAGATGTTATGTAGAGGGAGGGACCATAAAAGTAGAGTCAGAGGATGTAAAGAGAAAGATGCCCCACACAAAGCTAAATATTCATTTTAATACATGTGAGAAAAACAGTTGTAAGATATTATGACGGGTGGGGTCATAGGACTTTCACCCTGCATCAGTGTTTGCATATGTGCTTGATGTCATCAAGGATTTTAGAAACTTGTGTTAATACATTAAAATGTTGTAGTTGTTGTGACATTTTCCCATGGGGTCTTTTTTAATTAGTTTGACCCCTGAGTGATTTGATCAAAGCTGAAATCACTTTCTCTGCTCTCCAGCAAAACTCTACAGAAAAGTAGGCATGTGGCAATGGGAAGGAAGAAATTCAATATGGACCCGAAAAAGGTAAAACTCCTTAGTTTTATTTATAGGCCTAATTCGTCTGTGTTGCCTGCGTGGTGTCTGATGGTCTGTGCTCTCTGCAGGGCATTGTGTTTCTGGTGGAGAACGAGTTGCTCAGACACACTCCAGAGGACATTGCTCAGTTCTTGTACAAAGGAGAGGGGCTCAACAAGACGGCTATAGGAGATTACCTGGGAGAAAGGTGCTATGCCTGCTAATACATTTGGTCCTTTTCTCATTCAGGGTCTGCCTCTAACTGTGCTCTGTGTTGCTTTGCTACAGGGACGACTTCAACATCAAAGTTCTTCAGGCCTTTGTCGACCTCCATGAGTTCACTGATCTCAACCTCGTCCAGGCCCTCAGGTAAACCTTGTTCATCCTGGCATTTTCTTTTGTTTTGAACCAAGGACAAAACCTCTTGGCCGGTGTCCTGACATTCTCAGATAAACAGCACTCAACAATGGAAAGTCCCAGTCTCATTGCCAGTTACTTTTAAAGAGGGAAACTGATTCAACAGAGACATTGTGACTGATAAAATCCACCTTGTTCTGTAGAATTGAGCTGAACCTCGACCTGTTTTCTGCAGACAGTTCCTGTGGAGTTTCCGTTTGCCCGGTGAAGCTCAAAAGATTGACAGAATGATGGAGGCCTTTGCTCAGCGATACTGCCACTGCAACCCTGGTGTCTTCCAGAGCACAGGTAGACACAAACACTCACAATCACAGGAAGGGGCCAATGAACTATGTTTTACCTTTGCCTTGCATTCACATTTCTTTCAAACAGTTACCCATTTACTAGAAATGAGTCTGACTTTTCAGTCAAAGCTTTTTGTGTTCATGGTTTTATTCATTTTTCCTCAGAGATTCCCTGTGGAGTTTTCCATTGTTTGTGTTGTTGTTAGTGGAGACCTGTCAATGTTCCAGCCAACAACAATTGTCTGTGTAAAAATGAGGCTGAATCTGAGCTGAGGATCAAGTGACCCTCCCACACTGATTGTGATGTGATGTTCTTGTGCTCACGTTCACATGATATAACTGCTCACAATCAAACTTGTGCTCCTTTTCAGGCTGTGACATCTTTCATATTAAAAAAACACTTTAATAATCAATAATTAATATAACTTGATAGTATGGTAATGTTTTGAGATTCATTTTAGTCTGTGGACAGATTTAAACTCATACCTGCTGCATCCTCCTTCATGTCTCCCCTCATACAGACACATGTTATGTGCTGTCATTTGCCATCATCATGCTGAACACGAGCCTCCATAACCCCAACGTGAGGGACAAGCCTGGATTGGACCGCTTCATCTCCATGAACCGAGGCATCAACGAGGGAGGGGACCTGCCAGAGGACCTGCTCAGAGTACGATCTGGCTGACGGTCAAGTGGCAATAGACACGACTATTAAAATGAAGTCGATTTTTTAAAGTGAAGTTTATTGTCTTATCCGTGGTTGTAGAATCTCTATGAAAGCATTAAAAATGAGCCCTTCAAGATCCCAGAGGACGACGGCAACGACCTGACACACACATTCTTCAACCCGGACAGAGAGGGCTGGCTCCTTAAACTCGGTGAGATGACACCTGTCAGCTTTGTGGGCCTCAGTTTAACACAGTTGAACCTACTGAGAAACTCATCAATGTTAAAGATGCATATTTGAAGGATCTAGTGAGAAATCCTGGTCTATGTGTCACTATACTCTGTTGTCTTCTGAGGCTTTATGCTATGATGAACCCGCCGTCCTGTCTCTGAGGTCTGCTGGCTTTTTGCCTCCACCTGAAATGTCATCTCACGTTGATCGAACATAACTGGAGCACAGAGGAGAGCGAGAGGCTCCCTTTCTTCAGTCTAAAAATCAGATTGTTTTCTTTTGCATGGCGGGGCCTGTGATCTGTGTGTCACTAATATCATTTCTCTTCCTCTCCTTCTCCCCCTCTCCCTTCCTCTTTTTGTCCTCTGTCTCCCTCTGAATCCTCTGGTCCCTTTTGTGTCTGCTTCTTCCCTGCGATTTCCACCCTCTACTGCTGCTGCTTGTTTTCTCAGGAGGTATGTACGGTCAGAGTTGTTGTAGTTACAGTTGTAGCAGAAGTAGCCACATAGTTGTCAGAATGTAAACTAGACTAATATTTCTTCTACTTTAACCAGTGAATGAGAAACACTCACTGATCCTTTGGACTGTGTTGTTGTTTTTTTAGGTGGACGGGTGAAAACCTGGAAACGGCGGTGGTTCATTCTCACAGACAACTGTCTTTATTACTTTGAATACACCACAGTAAGTCCTGGTGCGCTCAGTGTGTCACATCTGGATGCATTGGTTATTTAACCTGATTTTTCACATTTGTTCTGTATTAATTGGGTTGATTTGTTTAAAGACCCCAAGCTGACTTGAGTTTTTCCTCTTAAAGTCCTCTTGGGCCTGATGAACATGAACATTGTTTTTGTGTTTCATTAACAGGATAAGGAGCCTAGAGGTATAATTCCCTTGGAAAACCTTAGTATCCGTGAGGTTGAAGATCCAAGGAAACCAGTTAGTTTGCTTTCCTGTTTAACTTGATATTCAATGCAAGTATTATAATTGTTGTTCTAAGTTTCCTTCTCTTTCTGCCAAAAGAACTGCTTTGAGTTGTACATCCCCAACAACCGCGGCCAGCTGATCAAAGCGTGTAAGACAGAGGCTGATGGGAGAGTGGTGGAGGGGAACCACATGGTGTACCGCATCTCTGCCCCCACACCAGAGGAGAAGGATGAATGGATCCATAGCATCAAGTACAGAATGAGAAACTCTGCTTGGATGGTGCATGCCCCTATTAATTGCTCAGTTTGATTCAGTAATATTTCTCTGTCCTCTGTCCAGATCTGCCGTCAGCGTGGATCCCTTCTATGAAATGCTCGCGGCCAGGAAGAAACGTATATCACTGAAGAAGAAGGAGGAACAGCCGTAAATGATCCCCTTCTTTCACTCCGTCTTCCTCTGTCCTTCACATCTCTCCTTCCAACATGGGCCATGTTTATTTCTCTGCTCTTTGCTACCTGCCGTCGTAGGTTTGGTTCTGCCACCCTCCCTCATGCATCCAGAGTGAAGAGCTCATCCACTATGGCTGCTTGTTACCTTAGTTCTTAATGCTAATGCTACTGTTATACTCGGCACACTATAGCCACAACATGCCTGTCCTGCCCTGTCACCACATCTCTCATTCAGCATTTAATTAAACTGTGAAATAATTCACAAGCCATACTCACACTAATGCAGAGCATTTTCACCATTAGTGTGAATATTGTTTGGATCAGATGAATTCCTCTTCAGATGGATGAATGCTGCCTAAATGAGAGATTGTCTTTCTTGACTGTCCTTTCTCAGACAAACTGTGAATTCACAATTCAAACACACTACATGAAGTTAGATCAGGTCAGGAAGGAGGAAAAACAAAAGCAGCAAAAGATTGTTAGATTTCTGAGATGTGTCCATCACTCAACGGCTTTAGATACACGATACATCTGTCCATTATGAAATCAGCTGTTACATACTGTAACTATTGTGTCTCAGGCTGCCAATGGTCTTAAGAGATGATCGCTCCTTGAGACTAAGGAAATCACAGAAGTATTACAGGACCAGCGTGTAGGATTTAGAGGAACATGTGAGTACCCATTTAATATAACACTAAGAAGTTTTCATTTGTGTATAATCACCTGACACTGGGGTTTATTGAGGATGGATGGTTACAGCTACATAGGGACACGGTGTTTTCCACACCATATTGCATATTGCAGATAAATGAACTACACCTCTGGGTATGACATTTCTAGGTGGGGTATTATGTTGGTAGCAATTTGCTATCTCACCACTAGATGTCAGTAAATCCTACATGCTGGTCTTTCAGTAGTTAGTCTCCCTGCAAGCAGAGGGAATGTTTATTAACATGTCTGAACACAAATGGAATAGAACCCAGCCTGGGGCCTTTTTATCGATTCCTTTAGAACACTATATTGAACAGTTATCATCATGTCCTCTCATATTTAACCTCGCAGCATGCCATAAACCATTCCCTGCTTGTTCAACACTACAAGACTCTCTAGTAATAACATCCCTTAGAGCCGGATCTGTCCGCTTACACGAGTTTCATGAATCACAAAGGCAGCTCATTACAATGTATACTTTTTTTTGTAAATAGAAGTTAGCATATTTGTTTACGATACACATAGAAATGATTTAATTTATTCTTTATCTTTTGTTAAACTCTGATTTTTGTACGAGCTACTGTAGACCTGCATGTTGATAAACGGAGGCGTCGGTTGTAGTCACCGATGCGTTGCTGATCATGCTAGTGCACTGAATTGAAAAGTGTTAGTGTTCCCTGTTGAAATTGCATTTAATGTTGAAGCTGATTTATGCCTAAAGTTGATTGTCACTACTATAGTTTCTTTGGAGAAGATAATTAGGAGATGCCGTCTGATTGAATTCCAGATGTTGTGAATCAGACTCAGTGAAGCACAAACAGAAATTATCCTCACTAATGTTGCAGACAACAAAAACAAGGAACACTAATAAATCTTTGATCCATTACGTGATAGTAAAATCATTCAGATGTAATGAATCACTAACAAGTTTAGCTTTGTGTCCAGTGATAGATTTGCTTGACTTCCAGTTCATAAACTGTAATTTCTGGTAGTTTATTGAAGTTGGCATTTTTAGATGGTAGGAACAATTATCTACTGCACTTTATCGATTTTAGCATTTTGAAGAAAATGCTGTGACCTTGACTGACGATACAACTCTGGTACTCTGTGGCGCCCCCTACTGGTGATCCCACCGAGACACAAATACGCGCACACGGCAATATGCTGGTGGGTGAATCACGAACTGCGATGAACTGCACAACGCCATCTGCTGGTCGGTTCCAGCTGTAGCCGCAACAGTTTGTGAATGAGCTCATCTGGTGGAGATGGTGTCGCACGAAGTTGAATGGGGTCTTTTCTGTGTGATTCAAACTTTTCCACCTTTTTTTTTTTTTTTTTAAAGCCAGTGATCCTTTGAGCACAGATCAATGATTCCCTGTTATTCTCCCACGTCATCAAACTGACCTGAAGGCCTAATTGTTTAACCACACAGCACATGGGCTATCAGGAGGCCTCCACCTTCTGGGTATTCTTGAAGTGCAAAGTTGCCAAAAAAAAACAACAACATAACAACAGAATGAACACAGAATCCAACCAAAACTGGTCCTCTGACTCTGATTCCTTTGACCCCTGACAGTCACCTCTTTAAGAGAACACCTTTATTTTGTATTTATTTATTTTTATTTACTGTGAGGTGAAGAGGGATAGATTATCTGTACATGTAGCAAAAGGAACAACATGATTCATTGGTGCCAGAAACTACTGTGTAACAATAAACGGTGAACAGAGATGACGGACTGGTGGATTTGTTTTTGTTGGCTCAGATATTCTATGTGATGAATTGTTTGTTTGAGTGGGACACCTCGTGTACGTTAGTTCAGTTCAGTCTGGGCCTGTGTAAGGGGTTCAGGAAGTGATGGAAAGATAAGATGAAGAGGTTTCTTTGGGTTGAATCATGAATAGTTTTGAGGATAAATTCAGTCTGTGATTTAAAAAAAAAAGCTCCAAAGAGACAGTGTTGTCTCATACTGAACTCTACAAAGAACGAAAAACAAAGACATATGTTTCACACCTTTATTTACATTTACAAAAAAAACAAACTGTACCGTCACATCAATGTTCTAACGTGGCCTGAGTTACAGGTTTTATTTACAGAACAATAACGAATCAAATCAGAAATTAAAAAGCCACAGAGCGATGACCTCAAAGCACAAAACACATCGGTCACATTTCAAGTTCAAATCCAATTGAGAAAATAAAATGAGAAATGTCAGTGAGCTGTTTAGTGTCATAGAATATACAAAAGTGAAAAAACTATCTTGTAAACCACTTAATTTTTAAATGAAGCCCTTTTGCAATATAAAATTGTAATGTAAAGCATCCATGTATTCATATTGTTGTGTTGTCCCTGTATTAAATAGCCCCTGGTAGTAAAAAAACAGCAGATTCTGTAAAACACAATCTGACTGACTGACATCATTTCTCCCAAAAAGAACACGTCTATCTACCGATGATTAAAAACAGTGATTCTACAGTTTCTTTGGTAAATTAGCTGTATATCGTCAGTGGAAACCTTTTAGAAAAAGGGGATCCAGAGTAGAAAAAAAAAAATTCTATCTAGCAACATTATAGTTTGTCACTTCACCACCACAGAACTCACGAACGGTCTGATCACAGACGCCACAGTCTTATTAACAATATGACAATATGTCACATACAGCACTTATCTGTTGAGAACAAAGCTACACACAGTCTGTAAACACAGAGTAAAGAGTCACTGACGAGAGTAAGATCAAGGCAATGATTCACAGAGTGAAGCAGTGGAGGGTCAACCTGTCTCAGTGACAGGGGTCAAAGGGGTATCTGGCCACGCCTCCGTGAAGCTCCAGCTCAGCGTCGGACCACGCGATGACGTCTCCTCTCAGGTAGCTGCCGCAGGACGCCAGGCTGTAGATGTCGCTGGCGCTCAGGACGTTGGACCACATGTGGAGGTCGGACATCTCACCCACGTATGACTGAGTGGCGTCGAAACGACCTCCCAGAGTGTCCTGTGGGAAAGACACATGGGAGTTATCGAATCTTTATTTAAGCTTTATGGGATAGTTGGATCGTTCACGTCACTATTTTAAAAGATAATGATAAATATCGGCTCTAAAACTGAACTTTCTCACAGGTTGTAAAGGTTTCCTCTTTCTGTCCACAGTCTGTGGCCGTTACCTGTTCCTGTCCGAGGATGAAGACCCCTCCAGGTCTGATGGGGCGCCAGGGAGAGAGATTGATCCCGGACCCCCTCTGCACTCCGTCCTGGTAGGCCTCCCACTGTCCGTCCCGGGTTGACCAGGTCACACACACGTGGTGCCACTTCCCGTCGCTCACAGAAAGAGGCAACGTCACTGCCTGCGGGTGAGAGGTGAGACTCTTTCAAATGTGCCGGAATAACACATTTAAGATCCCTTGTGACCGGTCAGTGGAGAACCTGTTAAAATGTGGCTCCCTGCCCTGCCCCCCCCCTCACCTTGTCGTCGACCAGCAGCTCTAAGGGGTTGTTCCCCCACTCGATCAGCACCAGCTCATTGGCCTGTCCCGGGGCAGAGTAAGAGAAGGGCGTCCCCATGTCGTGTCCAGCACCCGTCTTCATCCAGAGACACAGAGTCAGAGCGAAGATCTCCTGCAGCAGAGTCTTCTTCAGCCGCCCGTACATGTAATTAGTTCTCATGGGGAAGCTGATCTGGAAGGAATCAGGACTGAGGGGCTGCGTCCTGCTGGAGCCTGGTTCAAAGGAAGCGCAACGTCATTCCTGGACAGAGCTGCTGCCACTGAACTTATTCTGCCTATTTAGTTTCCACACTGGTCATGACATGAAAATACTTTCATCTTGGCATCAGAGTTAATTCGTACTGAACCTTCTTTCCATTCTTGTGAAAGTGGAAAAAAACAAATCTTTTTTTAAAAGCTAGCAGGAAGATGTACCAGATTCAGACAACATGTTCACACTCGACCTGGTGACAGAAACACTTGATGTTTCCAGTGTGTACCTGTGAAGTGCAGCTGCTTGAGCACTGTCTCCAGTTTATTGCCGTGAAAACCAGTTCGAGGCCCTGGAGCTCTGTATCCTGTGTGTTGGAGGTAACCTTGGCCGTCTGCCTCATTACTGTGATGGTCTTCATCTTCATCATGTTCACCACCATCATGGTCGTCATGGTGACCATCTGCATTGCCATGGCCGTCATCGTTGTGGCTGTCGTCGTGGTTGTCGTCGTGGTTGTCGTCCCTGCTGCCGTCGTGGTCATTGTGGTGGTGGTCGTCGTGGTCGTCGTGGTCATCGTGGTCGCTTGGGTGTCTGTCACCGCGGCGGCCGTCGTCGTGGTGCTCGGCGCCGCTGAGGGCGGCGGTGCGATGGTGCAGCTGCTCCTCCAGGGTGTTGATCTTCCTCTGCAGCAGCTCCTTCAGCGAGCTGGAGTAGGCGATGGACGTGTTCCTCTTCTGCAGAGGTGAAGGACAGAGGTGAAGTCTTGAGTATTTCCCGTCCCCTAAGCTCCTGCGATCGTTTCACAGACAGTAAACTGAGACGATCTCTGAGCTGCTTTGGCACAGAGTCAAACCGGCATCAGGGAATCAAACGTGCAGTTTGTCCCTTTAGTGAACACCGGCGTGCGGCTCTTTGTGATTTACACTCACTGGTGATCTTGTCGTTGTCGAAGCAGCAGTCTGGTTTTACTTTATCATCCCTCAACAATCACTGTGTCTTCCTCTACCTGCCCCTGCTCCTCTTCCTCTCAGGTAATCCAGGCTTTGTTCAGCTGCATGTCCTGATTTACTACTCTGTCAAGGGAGATCAGGTTAATTACCTCTGATCTTAGACCAGTGCAACCCGACCGACTAACACGCACGCACACGCTGCAGCCCCTGACAGCGGTCTGCCGTCACGACCCAAGGAGCAGGAGACAAATCAGAAAAAGGACGGACAGAATTCACCTGGACACTGGAGAGTGGGAAACCTTCCGCTCTGGGGCACCCCCACTGAGGGACGACAGTGTCTCTCTTGCCTTCATAGTAAATGGCTTGAGGAGCTTAAGCAATTCATTGTTCCTTTGTCTTAAGGATTAGCAGACACACTACTGAAGGATTTGTTTGATCAGTCTGCTGACGACAGCATTATTGGGTCCAAACAAGGAGAAGCTTTGCTGCATCTCAAGCCTCTTCCTCCACTTTCATACAGTCTCCTAGGGGACATCATCTGCAGGGCGGAAAGTTTTTAAAAAAAGTTTGGCCTCTCACCTGTAAGTTGTCCAGTCTCTCCTTCAGCGCCTGCAGCATCCTCTCCATCTGCTCTGGTGACGAGGAGATTTCCCCCGGGGCCACGTGTTTATCCTTCCCCTGGCTGATGCTGCTGCTGTGACCTCCATCAGATCGCTGGCCCCCTGCAGGGGGGTGGTGCGGAGAGTCCGGTATGAGGTGGCCGTTCCCATGGTGACCGGGGTCTGTGTGGTGCGGGTGCGAGGCCGCGTTGTGGTGTTCATCGTGAGGCGCCACGCCGCGGCCGACGCCCTCACACAGGGTGAGCTTGGCCGTCAGCTCCCTGATGGTCTCCCTCTGGTCCAGGATGGTCTCCTTCTGCCGCACCAGGCTCTCCCTCAGGTGCAGGATGGTGGCTTTGGCCTCCTCGCTCGCCCCCCACCATCCAGCAGGAGGAGCATTTTGATAACCCGGGCCGCCGGGCCCTGGTGGCCCTGCGCTCGGACTGGCTGTGGGGAAGCAGGCGGGGTCTGCGTCCACGGGCAGAGGGGTGCACACGAAGCGTGGCTGGGCCCTGTAGTCGTGGTCTGAGCCGGAGCTGGCACGGACCGGACTGAGCTGCAGCGTGAGTAGAGAAAAGACGATGGGAACAAGGACGGGGTGAAGAGACCCAGAGTTCCTCATCATCTCCATCCACAGTTCGGCCACAGACGCGACGGAGCTCGGCTTCGTTTCAAAACGTGTGATGCCACTTGCAGTGAAGACGGTTCTGACTCCTGCGTTGTTGTAAAGGCGACATCAGGGAGCAAGACAACAAAGCTCTCCAAGTTTCAGTGGATCAAACTGGTTTCTGGTAGAAATGGATTTTGCTCCTGAGTGTTGTGACGTGATTTTCTGTCCGTCACTGAAGAACCCGGTAATCCTGGAAGACAAAACATGGGATGAATGTCACACATACGCAGTGTGAACACAAGCAGGAGCTGCCCAGACGTGCTCAATGTGAATCACGGGCCAGAAATCCTGAGCAGGATTTGATTTATTATCAAATGTTGAATTTTTTGGGAAAAATCAGATATTAAGAAGATATTAATGTACAATTTGGATCCTCGACGAGTCGCGGATCGCTCAGGGTGACTGACCTCTCTGTATCTGTGACATGTCCTTCATTATACATGGTCGGCATTTCCAAATGGCACACACGTGATGTGGCCACTAAACCTCAGTGACCACCTGCTGCTTCCAGTGAGTGGCCTCAATGTTGTGAATGTATCGTAGAGTGTGTGTGTGTGTGTGTGTTTATAGATCATACATGATTTCCTGAACTTTATCAATAATAAAACAGAGTGCACATACAAAATGCACATACAGATCAAAGATCACGCCTGCCTTCAGAGAAATTCAAAAATGCCAATTTATAAATGGAGTGATTATCTATGTTCATATCACCTCCAGAAACCTTTTATTTTCATTTATTTGACTGGCTGTGTGTTTAGGTGAAACAGCCTCTACACCAAACCCGCCTGCTCTGCAGCTCTGCTTGTGATTTGTGGGGCTTAGAGACGAGAGACAGATGGTCGAGGCACAGAACCGTGTCACACCCAATCTCCACTATTTAGCCTTAAGTTTATTACCACCCACAGGTCCCTCAATTAATCTAATTGCAAACAGTTGTTGTGCTACCTTAGCCATAGATAAGTGTGCATCCTCAGCCTAGCACACTGCTGTATATGTGTGTGTGTGAGAAGTAAACCATGTGGTGGACACCAGGGTTTTGCCCCCTCCCTTTACCATATGGTCAAGATGGCTATTTAAGTAGTGCCATTAGTTCCAAATTAAAGCCTCATAGTCCGACCTGTGATTAAAACACAGTCCCCTCTGATAAAACAAAGCACTTTCCATTTGTAAACAAACAGATTCTTCCTCCACAGACAAGAGAGGACGTTAAAACTACGACGGTCCCGTTGCATTATGGGATCAGAGTCAGCATCGTTATCTCTGCAGGAAGATCCTCCACAACCAGAAGAGACACTTTGACCAAACAGAAAAGACTTTAATCCAAATGTGGCTGCTGGTGATTTACATTCTTCATCATCTGTCACATTAAACTGCAGCGTTGCTAAAGTTTGTCTTTCTAATCCTGCTACGTATATTATGTAGTGTGGGACGTTTTCATTGTTATCTATGCAAATGTGTACACATATATATATATATATATATCTGAAATAGTTATAGTTAAGTTTCTGTTTAGGAAAAATATTCTACATTTTCGCTCCTCAGCAGGAACAGCCCAACACAGTCCTCTCCTCACTGACACCTGTTGAGCTGATTTCAACTTAAAGTTCTCGCACTTTTATTTCCCCACTCGTTATAATGTTTTTAACAGGATCTTTACATCTCTAAATACATGTTGAGTCTGTGGAATTAAATAATTTTGCATTTCTTTGCGTTGAAATGAAACACTGGCTCCTCCATCTCACTGCAGTTACTGAAGTCACGTGAGACAAAATTAAATAGAATGAAATCAAAAATATTCAAGTCATTGTTCCCATCAATTAGAAAAGCATCCTCACCTGAGAGAGTCTGGGTGCAGGTCGCTCCTCACACACTGATCAGATTGAGAGATTGACTTCAACTCCTCCAGTCCCTCCCTCTTTTACTCTGCTCTCTCCTCCTCCCCTCCCTCCTCTTTGTTGTGTGTCTTTTCAGGGAAGACCACACCTCTTCCTGTTCACATTAACCTCTTTGCATCTTGCCCACCGCTCCAATATCTTCCCCGTTTCCTGGAAATTTTGTTTTTGATCTTAATTGAATGGAGCAACTATTGTTCTGAAAATTTGTCAAAAACAATTGTCCCTCTTCGTCCTCTTTCTTTTTCTTCACTGGCCTCTGCCCCTCGGCTCCGACGTCACACGGCTCACCTACATCTCTGCACGGGACTAATTGGCCTGGTTAATTCCTCGTCTGACTGACAGCCAGAGAGACGGCAGATGGCTGCTTTAAGGTCAAAATAAATCACAGGGCACACAATAAATGGAGGCTGCTCCATTACACTGGCATATGTTGGCTACTGTCCCCTCTCAGGCCTCTGATTAGTTCTAGGCTGATGGTAGCAAAGAAAAAAAAAACACACACACTGAACGGAGGAGTGTGTAATGAAACTGTGTATCTGAATAAAAATGTGTAATCTACTCACTGAGAGCAGTGTGAAGGATTACTGAGGTGAGCAAGGCGAGGCGTCACAGTTCCTGCTCTGACTGTGTCCTAATTACATTCAGTAGATTGGAGTTAACAGAATGTAAATGTAATTAAAACAAAACTATGGAAAAACATTTACTTCATTCATGCAGCACATGTCACACAGAGCGCTTCACAATTTATCGAAGAAAATACTAGAAATTTAAAAAGCTATTACAACAAAACAAGCACAACATAAGAAGCAGAAATGATCCAAAAACCTAGAGGAATGTAAATACAAATTAATTCAAACTAAATAATAATAATAAAAGCAATAGAACAATGTCCAAATATATGATGAGACACTGGAAAGAACCCAAGGATAAACGGCTATGGAGATGGTCATGCAGGAAGTAGCCTTTCAGACCGAGATAGACCGCTCTGTCGTGAGTTCACTGTCCGGTAACTTGACCGCAGAAGGATGTGTGGGTGGGAGAGGCGTGTATTAATCATCTTTATTGATTCACAGGTCAGTGTGAGCTGACTTCTCCAGCTCAGGTCCAAGGTGAAGAGACCATGAGACGCTGCAAGGCCTCCCCTCATCGCTGACCCACAGGGACCCTTAGCCCCACAGAACACACTCCTCTGCGGCGGAGGTGAACCTGGAGGTGACGCTGTGATGATGGAGCTCTGCTGGTGCCAGACAGGAGATGACACGAGATGAGCCGCACTGTGGAGCCTGTGAACTCTCACCAGCTTCATTCAGAACGGACTGAGCGTTGTTATTGATTATTTCCTGACTTGTTTATCCGGTGTGAATGTTTGTGTTTGCCTGCTGCTCTCCCAGTGACCCTGCACCTGCTGCATGCTGTTGATCCAGGGATGCAGTACACAGTCGTGTCATGGTGTCGCCATCTTGTGGTAAGAACCTGCAACTGCAACACAGCAGCCCCACCCGGACCTCTGGCAGGTGATGTGGGGTCTCTGGATAATATTTGTATTCAGGACAGAGAATCAGACTGGCTTCAACATTTTTGAATTTTCACATGGTGGAAAATGAAACCACAGATTTGAGAGTTTTACTTTACCTTTAGCAGTAAATTCAAAACTGCAGCCTACAGGTCATGGATTAAATACACTAAGGACCCTATTAGAATGGCACCTGAGCTCTGTAAAAACAGAACATGTCAATAGATTTTTTTAATGAAGGCTTTTAAAATAAGTTTAAATCCAATGTTTCATTCAAACTTTTTTTTTTTTTAAGTTTTAAGGGGATTAAGGTCCTCCAACCTTTCAATAACCATATAACCGCCAGCTGAAACTCCACAAGTGTTTTGTGGACCCAAACTCCTCACTCGCTCCTCCAATGAGTGAAGCTTCAGCTCTGGGTGAACTGCCCCTTTAAAAGTCTACCCCGAATGTCTATGTCCACCTTTAGAGTCATTTGCAGCTGATGAAGAGGCCTATGCGGATGCAGGGGCCTCCTCCTCCTCCTCCTCCTCCTCCTCCTCTGTGAGAATGGGGAGCAGGAATGTGTGATGGCTCTGGTGGATGTAGGCCAGTGATAGGTCTGCTCTGTCTTTGGGCTGGAAAAGTTCAAGTCATTATTCTCCTCCTGCTGCTGCTGCTGCTGCTGCTGCTATTCAGACCAGCTCCCGTTAGCTCATTGTTATTCTGCATGAGTGAGAGAGAGAGGCAGAGAGCGGGCGAGAGAGAGAGAGAGAGAGAGGGGGGAGAGGGGGAGGCAGTGAGAGGTGCACTCAGACTGGGAGGTTGTGGTTTGGATCTGCTGGGAGGGAGCTGGGGCGACTGTGTCCGCTTTTTCTCTTTTTTTTCTGAAGGCATGTTGATAATCGGCTCAGTAATGAGGAGAGGTACTGGACGGCTCCCACATATCTGACCCCGATTCCTGCATGGAGTGAAGAGAGAGAGAGAGAGAGAGAGAGAGAGAGAGAGAGGGAGGGCGAGAGAGGGCCATGTGAAAGAGGGGTGGAGGGCAGCTGAGATTTAGTGCCTGCTGGATGAAACAACCCCCCACTAACCAACCGAGAGGGAAAGTAGTCTAATAGGAAGAAAAGAGGGGGGTGCTCTCCTTCATTAAACTCTCAAAGACACGCAGGAAGTCTTTATGGTTCCCAACAATGACATCAGAAAAGGTATGTAACTTTCTTCTCTTTTTTTTTATTCATACAGAAGTGGCTGGGTTATGTGTGTTTGTGTGTGTGTGTGTGTGGAAGCTGAGATCAACAGGTAGCTGCATGAAGGGACAAATGGCAGCGTGAGGAGAAACCTTCCACTGTGCACCGAGCCCTCTGATTTCCTTCCTGTAACTTGTGTGAGACTCTTCCTTTAGCATTTAAGAGAGTTTAAAGCAGTGCAGTGGTCTGGTCTTTGATGAGGGGAGATGGTGTGGAAGGGAAGGTTCATTTAACACCAGAGGACTAATGTGGCTGCAGCATCACACGGGAGGGGATCCTGGGAGAAATGAGAGCCGTGGTGTGTCAGCATTTCAGCCTGAAAAATAGGAACAGGATTTTAATTCCACAGCCGCTCTCACGAGCTAAAGGTGCAATGGTCCCGAGGTATCAGATGAGTGCAGATCTAGTTCGTTAATAATGTAGTCAGCATTATTTACCTTTCATTTAAATCCTGAACTGCATGGGAAAAATAAAACCTGAAACAAAACAGAGAAAGAAAAACATTTTAAAAAAGGAAAATAAACAAAACAGCTTTAAAGCAGAAAGAGTTTTAAAAGCAGCAGAAACTTCAAAGTGTCTGTTGATCTTATTGGAAATGATGTTGGTCAGTAATTTTCCTGCTGACCATCTGATGGATTCACAGATTAATTGTCCTGGCTCCATCCTTGCATGAGTCCTTTAAACACCCGGGAGGAATTGTTGGTTTCCTCCGCGCAGTGTTTACATGCCCTGGTCCCACATGAATGCACCTTCTGTATCAGCTCCCCGGCCACCTGCAGACTGTTCCTGCTGCATCCTGAGACAAGCACCACTTTATCTCCTGCGAAGTAAACCACGCGAAGCTCAGATACAAACACGTGCAGGTGTTTTACCAGCTCCAACGCGTCACTCCATCCTCATATGAAATGAGATGTGCAGTTAGAGAAGCCACTGAAATCAGTTCAAACGCCGGTTGCCTCTTCTCTGTCTTAGCCGGCTGATTCACACAGGCACCAGGGCAGACTGCACCAGGGTGGCCTTAATGAGCAGGAGTCTGGAAATGTTTTCTTTGTGTCATATACCATTAGCTGATCTAGGTCAACGTTTCTCTGTAATCTCACTGTGATAACAAAGGAGGGCTGCACGGGGGAAACCGAGCGGCTCAGCTGAGTCTTTTGCCGTCAAACCCAAGACTGGAAATCCTTTGACCCCGGTGCGGTCCCCCTCCCATCTCGATCGTCCCCACTGCCGAGGAAACGTCCTCGTCGTGTGTTTGTTCAGTGCTCTGACACCTGTGACTTGGACCCGGTGACCCAATTGTTCTTATCTGAAACAGAACAAGTCGTCTGGCACCCGAATCTAGGAGAAATATTTGGGTTGTCGCAATGTTTTGACGCGATAATGTAGAAACCGGCAGCAGAGAGGATGGGATCCATGAGAAAGTGAAACCACTGACCTCTCTCAAAGCTGAAGATGGTGGGACATTGTTGGGATGGTTCATATCTCACACTCTCAATCCTTCACAGAAACACAACACTGAGGAAACAAGCTGGCTTTGCACTGTTGAACTGTTGGAGTTAGTCCTTCTCGTTGTGTATTTTAAGGATCTGCAATCCTCTGACATCCCTATTAAACATATTAAATACAGCGTCATTTACTTTGAAAATCCTGTCAAGGGATTATCTAGAACCACTCAACAACCAATCAGTTTATTCTTTGGCAAAATACTAAAATATCTAAAAAATATTTTGTAATACAGTTCTGATCTTTTATATTCTAGAAGTTATTGTGATGCGCAAACCACTAAGTGTCCTTGATATTTTCTCTTTTAGGAGATTTGTGTTTTCTCTAGAGCATAGGACCCTGAACAACAACAACAACAACAAAGACAACAACAACAGGAGGAGGAGGAGACAAACGCAGGTAGCGGCAGAACGAACGTGACAGAAGGAAAATGTCTCGAACTGAAGAGGTGAACAAGATGACAGAAAATGTCTACAAGGTAAAATCCTGCTGTTGAATATTCAGAAATGTAGAAACACCTTCTCAGATCAGAGCGTCCTAATTTGTCCCTCATGGCGCCTGTGTGTGTGTGTGTGTGTGTGTGTGTGTGTGTGTGTCTTTGCCAACAGGGGATTTTGGACCAGTTCAATCCCAGTCTGAAGAACTTTGTGACGATGGGGAAACACTATGAAAAAGCCCTGACAGGTTGGATGAACGCAGCTGACCTCTGACCCTCAGAATCACATGGAGGGAAGGTTTCAGTGACTGAAGACTTTCCTTTCTGTTTTCTCTCCCTCAGGAGTAACGCTGGCTGCCAAGGGGTACTTTGACGCCCTGGTGAAACTTGGTGAACTCGCGAGCGACAGCCAAGGCTCCAAAGAGCTGGGTGAGTGTGTGTGTGTGTGTGTGTGTGTGTGTGGGGGGGGGGGGGGGGGGGGGGGGGGGGGGGGGGGGGGGGGGGGGGGGGGGAGAGAACGGAATAAACGAATCAGCCATAGACCTGATAAAGTTTCCAGAGTCGCTGTGGGACGGCTGGTGAGAAGCAGCGTGTGTCGCTGAGCATGGAGATGAAGACGAGAGGGAAATGAGGAAGCATAAAGAGAGAGGGAGCGAGAACAGAGGGACAGAGGAGAGAGTGGGGTCATTGTTGGGAGATTAACAACACCACATGATCTCATTGTAATGCTGAAAACAGCGGGGGAGGCAGGCAAGAGTGTCGGAGGGCGAGATGCCAGCCACCACATACTACAGTGCTGTGTGACCGAGGGAGGCCACTCTCTACATGAGAAACTGTGTCAGAGCACTTCTGTGATATTTACTGTTGTGTTTGTGCGCTTCTGCCCGTGTCTGTGTCGACCTACGGTTGCTGTGAGCACTCGGCGTTTGACTCCTGCAAACTGTACATGCAGAAATTCAGTCGATTTGATTTCGATTTCCACAGGGGACACGCTGTTTCAGATGGCCGAGGTGCACAGACAGATTCAGGTGCAGCTGGAGGACGTGGTAAGACCGTCTGCATCCCTCAAGTTTGAAATTTTAAATGCAGTGCACTGCACCACACATCCACACATTTCACACGTGTCTTCTTCTCGTCAACAGTTGAAACTGTTCCACTCTGAGCTGCTTTCCCAGTTGGAGCACAAGCTGGAGCTGGACATCAAATATCTCACAGTAGGTTCACACGTTGACTGGCGTCTCACACACAAATTATTACCAATTTGATTGAATTCTACTGTGATTATTGGTTTAAAAAAATTGCATTGCTATATTGATCAATACAAGTGAAAATACACTTTCACCTAAATCTTCCATCAGGCCACTTTGAAGAAGTATCAGAGCGAGCGCCGGTCTAAATCGGAGTCCATCGAGCGCTGCCAGTCTCAGCTCAAGAAGCTCCGCAGGAAGAGTCAGGGCAGCCGCCACCCCAACAAATACGGAGACAGAGAGATGCAGGTGACTGAAGCCCATATACACGTGCAGTGGGTGGGGGGGCCACAGTGACCCCTTTCATTTGAGGAATTCTCCCCAGTGCATGAACACCTCTGTTAGCACGAGAGCAGATTTAAAGTGTTGACAGAAGTAGGTTGCCGTGAATAAGATTAAAGAACAATCTGTCTCAGCTGATTATTCACAAAACAAGCAACTTCGACGTTTTACTGGAGGAAACATGAATTAGAGGATTTGGCAAACGTGAAATCAAAGCTGTGTGTAAAAAAAAAGGTCATCGGCATGGTCTTATATGATGTTGCAACAGGCAGGATATGATGTCACGCCTCTCGCCTTACAGAGCGTATTGGAGGTCACTGCGTCACCGCTTGTGAGTGACTGTCTGCGGAGTGTGTGTGTATGTGTGTGTGAGGATGTTCAGTTGAATTTCTAAACTCTCCCCTCTTCAGTTTGTGGAGTTGATGAGTCGTCGCCAAGCCGAGCTGGACACGATGGTCGCCGCGGGTTACAAGTCGGCGCTGACCGAGGAGCGGAGGCGATATTGTTTCCTGGTGGACCGGCAGTGTTGCGTCACCAAGCTGCTCATCAACTACCACTCCAAGGTGACGGGTTCATACCCACTCATCCAGAGGGGTTTTCTATGGAACCGCATTTTTAAATTCCAGAGCAGGAGTTTTCGTTTCCGCACTCAGTAAATATCAGTTCCCGAAATTCCTGATTTCATTCATCAAGATCCATGAATTACTGAAATCCAGGAACGTGTTGAAAAATGCCACATCTGACTTCTCTAAATGATTTGACACGTGTGCTCCTCTGTAGATTTTTATAGGTGTACCTGTGTGTTTTGCCACTAGTGGACTCTAGTAACTCTGCTTTTCTTTCTACGACCGATGGAAACAACCCAGGTGAGAGAGCTTCTTTCTCAGAAGCTGTCGTCTTGGCAGCAGTCGTGTTTGCAGCCGACCAAACTCCCGGAACGCGCTCTGAACCTGCTGCGTCACACGGCGCCCCAAAGCCCAGGGGCTGCTGGGATAGCCGAGGTCCTGCGCCACACCAAGCTGGGCTCTGCTCAGCCAGAGCAGGTGAGTCCAGGTCCCATCCCTGACACTGTGGACTCTGAGTTATAGTTGATAGTGAACCTTCATCCCTTCCCTGTGTTTCAGAGGCTCTCTGTTCAGGAGGTCCCTCCTCTGTTGAACGGGGACTCAAGCCGCTCGCAGCAGCAGCAGCAGCGCTCGCTCCCCTCCTCCTGCTCCCAGAGCGACACATTCCCTCCCCATGGCTCCCCTCAGACGTTTCGCTCTGCACCATCCACGGGGGGAGCAGCTGGAGGTTCGTCACTTGGAGGTTCGTCACTTGGAGCTTCACCTCAGCACACCAGCACCCCCCTCAGTGAATCGGCCAGCCCCCTCCCTGACGGCAGCGCCAGCCCGGCCGCATCCACCCCCACCACGTCCAGCGGCTCGGCCCAGCAGGGCTCCCTCCTCCTCTCCACCAACACGTCCAACCTCTCCCCGAGCCTCATCCCCTCCACTGTGATGTCCCTCAGCCAGATCTCGCAAGCCGGCATGACCCTCCCCATCGCGCACAGCGCCCCCCACAGCCCTCCGCTGCCTCACAGCGCTCCCCTCTCCAGGGCCATGACTCCCGTGCAGCTGCTGCACCAACAGGTGGGACCAGCGGGGAGCAACGCCTCGTCACCATCACACAACCCCTGGCTGCTGAAGGCCGTGGACATGTGTGCCACAGCAACACTTCCACTGCCCAGACGGCCTGTCAGCGAAATGAGGCTGGGAGGCTTCCAGGGTAAGATGTGACACAGTATGCCTCATGTAGTGTGTGTGTGTGTGTGTGTGTGTGTCACATTTTCTTCCTCTGTCTCCATCTAGGCTCCACTCTCCCCAGGATGCTGCCGTTAACTGGACCTACACGTGTAGAGGCCATGTACGCCCATGGTCCTGGAGCATCGGAGGGTGGCGGGGGAGGGGGCGGGGCTTGCTTGCTCCACTTCCTGCCTGGTGATGACATCACCCTGCTCATCTCCGAGCCCAGGGACGGATGGCACTACGGTCAAAATGAACGGACTGGACGGTAAATATTTACGAATCACGCTCTCGTGTTGATTAACGCTGCAGCGGTCACACCCAGTAAAACTCTCCTTCACAGGAAAGGCTGGTTCCCTTTCTCCTACACTCAGCCACACCACAGCAAGATCGATCACCTGGAGAGGTGAGTGAACCGAGAGCCAACACCAAACGGTCGTTAAGATGATGAATCAGGAGTAGGTTGAAAAGTTGAGAATCATTTTCATGTTGGAAGTAATAGGACGGCCTCCATTTTCCATCCAAATTCCAAAAGCTGTCATGTGAGACGCGCACAGAGTCACGGGAGCTCACACGACGATCCTGTTTTGCCCTCCAGTCTTTTCACATCTCTTTCCAACACCAGCAGCTTTGTTGATGAATTCACGCAGAACCAACATGTCTCAGCTCCTCGTGTTTCCTTTGTCCCTCTTCTTCCTCATGAATTCTTTCCCCTCCGTCTGTGACCTTCGCCGCAGCTCCCTGTTCTTATCTAAAGCTAACAGCACCAGCACCGGTCAGCTCGACAAGCTGGTGTCCACGGGTATCCCAGCCCTAACCCCGGAGTCAGAGGAGGAGCGCGCCCTTCCTCCCCAGAGGGTCAGCACCTTCCGCCCACGCCCGTACAGCATGGCTGACAGCAACAAGGTCAGAGGCGTGAAGTCTGTGGTTGGAGGTCAGAGGTCAGAACCTCACTGTTGATTATAAGAACAGAATAGAAAATCTCATTTAATCATATCTGGGTTTGACACAAGCTGGGCTGGGTTCGTTTTCTTAGTTTAGTGTAAAGGTGCTGCGTGCAGAATACGGTGCCATCTACTGGTCAGGTTGCATGTTGCACCTACTCACGCTGGGCTCTTGCTCTGTCTGAACGTCACAGCCTGGTGAGGGCTCATAGGAATGTTCTAGTAATTCTTCTTTCCTCTGTGTTTCAGATCACCTCAGAACTGGCCTCTTCATCCCCCTCCCCAGCAAGGTATTTCATTGATTGTTTAATTAACCTTTTTAGGAAAAAGAAAGAGAAATCCTGCACCATGAACTGGAGGCAGTGAGATTTTAACATATTCTAGGAAAGTAATTGACAAAGTTGCATCAATTTTGATTCTACGTATCAAACATTTTATTGAGGGTAAATAAGGCGAGAGAGGAGGTGACGCACAATGTTTTACAGCTTGTTTCAAACTAATTCGAGAACAACTACATCATGGCTTTTTTCATAGTGAACTTTCTGTGTTTCAGGCCCAATCCGTTTGCCCATATACGACTCAGAAAAACAGTCACCAACGATCGCTCAGCTCCCATCATTGAGTGAGTGTTTGATTCCAGATTTCTGTGGCTGAAGACAGAGAGCCAGCTCAGTCCTGCCGGCCGCTCATTGGTTCATATTTGACTTTACTGGATGTCCTTTCACTGCAGTGTAATCAAATACAGAAGTGATAGAAGGTTCATGTGTAAAGACTGAGCTGTTATAGACATGTCACTCACCGTTAAAGTATTTAATAGGAGAGAACAGAGAGGAGACCACTGTGAAATCGAAAAGTTCTGATAAAATTAACATTAAATTTGAAATGTGGGCATTAAAACTAAACGTAGACTAGTGTTTGTCAGACAGAGGTTGGCTGTGTTTAGCTTGAATCTGTCTGAATAACTAATATGATGATGCAAGCTTTGTTTCGTTTCAGCCTGTGAAGCCTCCTCTGCCTTTGTCTGTGAGCTATTATGTTTTCTTGACATAACATCGTTTTTGACATTACGTCATTTTTGTGCCACATTTTCAACAGTTTTCTTCGTTCAGCTGATCTAGGGACTGGCTCCTAATAGCAGGTTAACTTTCACCTGGACTCTAATGAAGTGTTACGGGATGAGGACAGGCTCCTACTCTATTATGATATTATACATTTTTAGAGCAGATGCCAGATTAAATTCTCTTGAGGTTTTCTTTTTAAAACTTTTTTTTTTTTTTGGTTGAGAGAGACTATTCTCTCTCTCTGCTGTTTGAGTGTCAACTCCCTGTGTTAATGACATTTAACTCAACACATTGTGCTGCTGTTAAGTTACATATTAATATTTTATGAATGTAGATTTTTGGATTAATTTACCGCTTTGCCTGAACTCAAAAAACAATATAAAATACTCTTCCTTCAATGTGATATTTAAATTACTAAGCTAATCATTTCCCAGTGAAAACAGCGAATGACATACTCACGAATGTACTTATTTGAAACAGAGCAAAATGACATACAAAATCAAGAAAGAGAAAAGTATCAAACTGTGACTGCTGATACCTGAACAACTGGATGGTGTTATTATTGAAAGAAGATTTTGTCTTTTAGAAAGTAGTTGTGGATGGTTCAAAGTCTTAAGAATGAGAAATCTGTCTGCCTACTCTTAGGATTTAAAGTCCCAAATCGAAAGCTATTCAAAATCTTAACAAGCGATTTTACCGATTATCAGACTGAGCAGAATCTTTAAGAGAGTGTGAAAGCCAAGACAAGACGATAGGAGTTTTTATTTTAAGGAAAGGAAACTATGAAAGTGTTGAAGAAGGAAAAGGGGAAGTTGACCAATGTCAAAGCAAGTGTTCATGGTAAACTAGAAAAATCCAAAACATCCTGTAGCTCTGTAGGTGCCTCTCACAAAGTGGTGAACTTTTGTGTCAGTGAAAACTTTTTTTTGTTTGTTTTTTCAGTTGTAACTGAGTTGATGTGATATTTTAGCACCTTTTACGATTCAGAAGATTCACCTGGAAGCTGTTTGTAGAAAATCATTTCTAACATCAGATATATGAGCTTTGAGTAGAACAGCATCGTTACTAAAGATGACAGATAGAGCTAATGCTTAAACCTGCTTGTAAAAAGAGCTTAAAACGTGAATGTGATTATGTGACATTTTTATTTTTGTCACAATATTTCACTTTGGTGGAAGATTCTGAAACTGTGTGGAAACTGATCTGCACACCGACACAGTGAAAAGACAAAATAACCTTTCTCCTCTTCATTGATTTGAACATGGTATAAATATTGATTCTTGCAGATGAATTATTTGAATAAAGTAACTGGTGGCCTATATTAGCAATCGATCAATGAGAAGTTAAATAAAAACATGTATTTGGTGATGCAGTGAGACATTAGACTGTAGAGTATATTTAAAAAGTGTGGACCAACATAACATATTTACACTTTGTGTATTATATACTTGTATTCGAAGTGTGGCATAAAAACTACATGGAGCACATTTATTAAAATATAAATGTCAGTGGGAAACAGCATGTGGGCACAGAAAAAGAATGGGTAGGTATATAAATGCACAAACTACACATTGTTGCTTCTTTTCAGGGAAACTGTAAACATGAATCTATTCACAGTTCAACCTTCTTCCACCAAAGTGATATATTGTTTTAACAAAACGTAACGTAAACAGGTGGTTTTCTGAATCGCATCAAAGTGAAATGACGATGACAACAGAAGATATTTTATTTTAATGGTGGACATTACTGATAAAAAACTTTCTTTACCTGGTATACTGAATATTGAAATAAAGGTTCTATGAAAGAAAGGGTTTCTCACTATTACTACTCACTATTTGAAGTACATTTTCTGCAACAATGCATATACTGTATATCCTTAACAATACTTGCAGTGTGCACAGCACATATATGAACAGAGCCCACTAACTGACACAGGTATTACAGCACTGAACAATCCTCAGGCCCATATTAAATGGTAAGTCTCAATTTTAAGGGGTTTTATCGGGTTACCTTTCTTACTTATGCAAGCAGAGCCACGCTGGTATGAAACAAGGAATTCATTTTTCAAACAGTGTTAATCGGATTCCAGCTTTTTTATGCTAAGCCCCCGCTGAAGGATCAGGGCTGTGTCGAAGCTTAGTTTCAAAACTCTCATGATCTGCTCTGTAAAATCAAATGGAAATCTTAATCCTGACTCATGTTTTCTGAGAAATATTACATCAGTTTCTCATGTGTGGGTGTTTGTGGGGACACTGCAGGTATCTTTGTTTTGAATTAAAAGATAGACTTTTGTTTTGACTGAAGTTCAGGTTATTTCACTTTAAGAGCCATAAAATGAATATATATTTTAACTTCATGTGGCAGAGATTATAATAACATTCATAATTTGATAAACTTAATTTTGGCAAAAGATAAAATTAGTTGAAGTCCTGTTAACGACAAAATGCAACATTACTGTTAAAACACAAATTGAATTCATAAAATGTTTGATTCCAACTAAACCAAATCATATGAAACAAACATAGAATTAGTTTAATAGCCTTTATTGTGGAACATTGATAGGTGGTGCAGCTGTGAGGACAGGATATGAACAAGAGGAAAACCCAATGCGAGAATGTTTAATTAGAACTTTTTAAGACATTCCAGCTGATTTCCTTTTGGATCACTCGGATGAGCTGGGACATCGGGCATGTTTCCATCATCTCGCACTGGAACTGCATCAGGAAAAAAGAGAAAAGGGGTTTTGATATTTGTCTATAAACATGCACAAAAGAATCGGTAGTTTAACAGTGTTTACCTGGGTAGTTGTACGGAACAGCTGAATTGATCATCCCTGTATACTTTGTGAAGGGGCTGATGAATGGCAGCAGAACACCTGACAAAATCCAAACACACAATATTCAACACTCAGGACATAAACTGCAATACACTGAATGACATTTCCCTTATGTACATACTGTATTTATCTTGATAATTTCCCAAATAGCCATCACTTTATTATGTATTTTAAGTTTCCTTTAATTTATCCTGCTCCTGATTTAAAATGTTCCTTATGGACCACTTGATAAACAGTCATACTTTACAGGTCTGAGGTGGATCAGTTCTGTGCTATACCTGCTCACTTAAAGGCACACGCATCGTGATGATACACATGTTAAACTTCTGTTATTTTTGCAGTATTAAGTCACATCATGTCTCTCCGATAGATTCATGTTACTTGACTGACCGAGCGTTGCGATCCCACAGGAGACCAGAATCACAGGCTCTTTATTCCAGGCGTTCTTCAGGAAAGCTGCGACTCCTGAAGAGAGACACAAAACAAACAGAACACAAACAGAACCCAGGTTAAAGCCTCCTGTTCAGCCTGTGTTTAGCTAACGCTAGCCACCGCTAGCAGCACAGCCAAGGTCAGATGTTTCGTTCTGTTCCGAGTGGATATCATTACAGTGGCTCTGAGACCTTCACGGCGTCATTTCTATCATCTAAATTATTTATCAGTGTGTTATCAAGGAGCCAGCTCATTCCCCGAGTTGGAAACACTGAAAATGAGAAAAAAGATTCACATACTCGCCATGTTTGTGTCGATTGGCTGAAGGAAACTGGTGCTTATGGGAAATGTAGTCGCGTTGAAATGACGTAGATTTCCTGCGCCCGTCGCACATAAACATCAAGCTGCGGAGGAGAATGAGAAAGAGAGGCAGGTCTCGCTTGATTTCAGTTTAATCTCGTGACTGTACAGGTTTCAGAGAATCTCTCAGGCTGTAGATTTCACTTTTCGCACGAGACAGTTTTCATCGTGGATTTAAAACCACAGGACACGGACTGAACCGTCAGTCGATTCAGGAAATGTAAGTAACGATGCGACGATCGCGTGCGTGGTCAGGTGATAAATCCAGGAATGTATCTAATCCACTATTCCCTGTGATCATTAAATATTCTTGATCTAACGTCATTTACATCTTGATTTTTTTTGTAACCAAAAGTTGCGAACTCAAAATCTGTGTCCGTATTTTTGTCAATAAAATACAAATACGTGTTTTTGTTTACCTTTTTAGTTTCTTCTAAGTACGTGAAGTGTGTTTGTGATAAACTAAATGGACATGAACTAATATATTTTTTCCTCATCACGTCATAACTGCGCCACAGCTATTACTACGGTGGCCGAGAGAGCTCAACTTGCTGCGAATGCAGACACACACTGCAAATTAAGAAATCGAAATGTTTCCAGGGGACCCCAAAAAGTGACGAACCTGGCTGTAGTTCAAGGCTTTGTGAAATTCAATCACCACTAATGAGTTGCAGACTCCAGTAACATCACAAAGCATTGAAGTATTTACATGTGTTGATATTTTGCAGTGCATGTCATTAAAAATTAATGAAGATGTTGTCTTTTTGCATGCGCTTGCCTCCAACCTGTGAACCCTCAATAGAGCCTGCACCTGTTTATAATGCTTGAGACCAATACATTTTTAAATATACATGAAAAAACCATGACCCTTCTTGCTTCTTGTCCAGATGATGGAGGATTTCTCTGGTTTGGCTCTGCCTCCTCTGTTTGGAGGACACATCCTGGAGGCAGAGCTGGAGCCAGGCGGCGTGGAGCTGGGACCTGGAGAGGTAAAGTTATTGATTGTGGTTACGGCCACAGTGATGTAATGGTGTGTGAGTAAGTGTTCCAACCAAATAGAGAGTTATGACCACAACACACAAACCGCTGAAGTGGGTTTTTTGCTTGTCAGGTGGAACTCGGCCCAGGGGGCAGTGAACTGCTTGAGAGCACGGTGCAGGAGGATGAAGAGACAAGAGCGCTTAATAAGAGGAAATATTTGGCTCTGGGGAGGAGATGTAAAGAAATTGAACAGGTATGTATGGGGTTATATTTCGCACACGCTTCCTGACTGTGTGTGTTGCCAGAATCTGAAAATGGACTGTAGTGAGTTCTGGTGCCGGACTTTTCATCATTTCTAGGAATGAATGTTTTCAATCAAGAACACATTTTTATTTTATTGAATTTGCTTCCTCTTTAATGTTTTAAATCATATTGTATATTAATTACTATAATACCATAATCCTCTGTTATTTTCAGGTTAATCAAAAGTTGCTGGGCCGCCTTCACCAAGTACAAAGAATCACACGACGATTGAAGAAAGAAAGAAGGTTGAAAACTCGATTACTATATCTGTTTCTGAGAGAACTGACTAGATGGCTCAACTTGTTGCTCTCTTAATCCCTCCAGGTTTCTCATGAAGACTTTAGATGCTCATGGGGACGATTACAGAAATGCCCAGCTCACAATATTGCTTGAGGTGAGAAATAGACCAAGAAAGAAAGGAGAAGGCAGTTACCCACTTTACTCACACACCACCTTGTTGTATTTGTTGCATGTTCGTCCAGGATGAGTCTGGTGCACATTTAGAACCTGCTGCTGGAGTGGAGGATGACCGTCTCAATGGCCTGTCTGGCTCCGCGACGTCTGCAGCCTTGCATCACGCTGCTGGACCGAAGAAGAGGAGGCATCGAATTCCAAAACAAGAGAAAGACAAAGACCCACAGGTAAATGGATATCTCTTTTGTCCAAGCAAGGATATTAAGACAATGACTTCTATGTGTTTCTGTTTGTGCATCGGTGTGGTTTAATACACTCAGACATATGACAGTGTAGAATCATTGATTTTATGTTGACAGAGTTTCTGCTTCCTCACCCAGACTGAACCAGACATGTCGGTGTTGGCAGACTCACAGTTTGGAGACATGCCCAGCCCAACCTCCCTGTCTCACTGATCATCTGATGCTGCACTGCCCTGGATTCCATGATGTTGGAGGAGCACCAGTCTTTAGTTGTTCAGTCGATAATGTCAGCGCCCACTGTGCAGCCAGGTTCTGTTTGTAGTTTTACTTGAATATTGTGAACAGACATAAGGTCATATAAGATCAAATGTTGGTTACATGCTTCATACATTACATGTATTTGTACATATTATTTTCACCTTTCATGTTTTGTACTTTGATGATATAATCATGACTAATGGCAAGCCTTATTTGGTAAAAATCAGCCCAGACAATTAAAGTAGGGCAGAAAAAGTAATGGTGTTCATAATACATTCCTGGATTTGATCAGTCATGTCATGCTTCATGAATGTATCACCTTGAGAGAGTCATCATCAGTGTCAAAGAAAACAAAGAAAAAAAAAACATTTTGTTTTTTTAAAATAAGTTTTAAAGCTTGTGGTTTATTTAGTTTAACTTGCAAATGTTTAAGAAAGGGTAAGTGTATTTAATATTTTTTGCTGAAGTAGACAAGGACAACATAAAGATGTCCATACTTTTTTTCATCTTTGTGTCCACATGCATAACTTTAACTGCATACCAACCACGTTTAGGTCACAGGCAGAACTACGAACTGTGTTTATGCAGTTTTATTCTGTCAAAGGAAGTGAAAGGAGTTTTTTCTGTAAGGGGTTAGTTCATTCAGGTGTCATAGTGATTGCATGAGTTGATGGAGTTATAAATTCCGCCTATTTAATGTCTTTAATTTTAATTAATTATTAATTTATTCATTCATAATTATTCAATTACTCATTTATATTTATTGTTGATCAAATCCATTGCACCGTCCGGACAGAGCCTAGCCCCGCTCACAGTGTGTGATTCCAGCGGATGCGTCCCTGTGACAGGCGTGACCTCTGGCCAATCAGATCTTGCAGGCTGGATTTAGGGCGGGTTCCTGACGCGGAGGTGGGATTTTAGCTACCGTCCATCTTCAGCTACATTACAGTGAGCGAGCTTGTCGAAAAGAAAACACTATTTGGAAGTAAAGAAGATTTTCTGGAAATAGTTTTTTGGCCGTATTTGAAAAAAGACAAACGAAAGTCCATACCCTAGGTAAATGTCGCAAACAAGTGTGAAATATAGATGCTCGGGTTGACCCAGTTTCCCTTTTCCTAAATTTGGCTAGCTTAGCCGCTAGCTAGCATTTTTATACACTAGCTAGCCAGACTGTTAGCAACATTAGCCAGCAGGTTAGCGAATTTGAACGGTTTGTGATATGTTCTGTATTTTCACAATGCAAAACCACACTATAAAAGCTGTACTGCACCCCAATGTGATGATGCATGAGAATGAAATCCAACCATAAACACGCTCCGTGGCGGTTTGGCTTTAGACGGGCTAGATAGGGACCGAGCGAGGTGGACGAGCTAAGCAACTGGCTAGTATTAACATTAGCTCAGTTACGTTTGCGTGCTAGGTGGCTAATTTTAGCTGACAACCATGCCAGTCACATCGGTAACATTAGCAACATCCGCTGCATCCACGGGCATACAACGTTGGATAAACAACCAAAGAGTGTTTGAATCGTGACGCCGTTTGTGTAGCAGATGTTAACCTGGTAGCTAGCTGGAGTTTACGTCTTGTTGCACTCTCTGGACGCTCATGTGATGGATCTGCTGGAGTGATCCTTGTGTTGTTTTAAACTATCTGTAAACGCACGTGTTGTCTTCTTTGCACAGCAAACTTGGTCACAGACGGAATGTGGACATTGTCGTAGTCAGAGCCATGGCTGACAAGAGAAAACTTCAAGGTAAGAAACTGTCATCAGTAATGTGGCACACGATGTCTTGCAAACACACTTGTGTTTTATGACGATCAACTTCATCCACCCAAGTTGTATTTATTTGCTTGTGTGTTGTGAGGGACCTTTGGAGTCAGATTTATACACAGCACTGTTCTAACACATCTTTTACCTCCACAGGTGAGATCGACCGATGTTTGAAAAAAGTAGCTGAAGGTGTAGAACAGTTTGAAGATATCTGGCAAAAGGTAAGACATCCAGTTACTGTGCATGTATTTGCTGTTTGTTCTTTTTCAAAAATACATGTCAACATAACTTATAATATCTCATTTTAGCTCCACAATGCAGCCAATGCAAATCAGAAGGAAAAATATGAGGCTGACCTCAAGAAAGAGATTAAAAAACTACAGGTAAGGCGAGATAAAATTACACATTGCCTCCATTTGTGCTCTTGATCAGCAGTGAAATGGGCTTTAATATTTTCTCTGGCTTGTGCTCTTTCCAGCGATTGAGAGATCAGATAAAAACATGGGTGGCCTCAAACGAAATCAAAGACAAAAGGCAGCTAATAGAGAACCGCAAACTAATAGAGACGGTATGGCTCTTTACGCTGCTTTTTTTGTTGTGCTATTTTTTTCCCATGAAAATATGTAACTAACAACTAACTTTGTTTAACTCGTCTTAGCAAATGGAGCGGTTCAAGGTGGTGGAACGGGAAACAAAAACAAAAGCTTACTCTAAAGAAGGCTTGGGGCTTGCTCAGAAGGTGGATCCAGCTCAGAGGGAAAAGGAGGAAACGGGACAGTGGCTCACGGTAATATTAACTGTCTTCATCACTTTTAGATATGAACAAAATCTCATCACTAAAATGAACTATTACAAACTCATCCACTGTTAACTTTGAATACAGCAGTTTGATTAATACTAAAATATAATGTGTTATGAATGATAGTTTTGGTTAAAACCATTAACATTCTTTTTTCTGACCTCTTCTTTACCTGCAGAATACGATAGACACTCTAAATATGCAGGTGGATCAATTTGAAAGTGAGGTGGAGTCTCTGTCAGTTCAGACAAGAAAGAAGAAAGGCGATAAAGATGTAAGTTACACCCAGGAAACATTTATTGTTCATTATAGTGTGGAGAAAGTGCTACTGAAATATAACACCCTTCTCTCTTTTCTGTCATCTAGAAGCAAGAACGTATTGATGAGCTCAAGCGGTTGATTGAGAGGCACAGATTCCACATTCGTATGTTGGAGACCATTTTACGAATGCTGGACAATGACTCTGTGCCGGTGGATTCAATCCAGAAGATCAAGGATGATGTTGACTACTACATTGATTCGTCCCAAGACCCAGACTTTGAGGAGAATGAGTTCCTCTATGATGACTTGGACCTGGAAGATATCCGTGAGTAATGCACTGCTCAGTAGGGATGAGGATGTAATTCATTCCCAGAGCAGAATGTCTGGATTGACGTCACAATGTTTGTCTCTGTTTCATCTTTTTCTTTTAGCTGCAGCATTAGTTGCAACTTCTCCATCGGGTCAGGGCAACGTGGAAGATGAGATGTATCTCCATTCCAGCAGCACTCCCACTTCCACCACTTCTTCTTCACCTATCCCTCCATCACCAGCCACATGCACTGCTGTAAGTTCCTGTCTTTGCTTGTCATTAATGAGCTTTGGTGAGAATTCTAACAGGCTACTGGGTAGACAAAGTACACTTTGCACATATTCCTTCTGTTGAGTATGCATTAATTCTGCATTTCTACCCCCATTGTGATATAATCAACTTGCTGGTTTGCTGACTCAATGTTTCAAAAGTGGAAAGTCATATCAAGGTATGCCTTCCTATAGGAGAACTCAGAGGATGATAAGAAAAGGGGACGGTCGACAGACAGTGAAATAAGTCAGGTGAGAGGTTCTTGTCTGTTGTGTGTCAAAAATTAAAAGTTCACTGCAGCAGTCTTCAGTCATGGTCCTGGAGAGGGACAGAGGCTGATGGGTTCTGTGTTTTCGGCCACTGAAATGGAACACATTTCCTCTGTTAGACCATGGCAGGAGGCGTTTGATGTAGTTTGTTTCACCACATTCATAGTCAAATATCTCCTCCTGATGCTCTGTCATTTTCAGTCGCCTGTGAAGAACGGCACCCCATCTTTGCTATCTTCCTTCTCTTCCTCCTCCACCTCTGGGTCTTCCTCATCCTCCTCCCTGGTGTCCATGGCAAGTGTTGTTGGAGGCATTACTCCGGTGCCCACGAGCAGTAGCTTAATAGGAAGCTTCAGCAGTGCGGTGCAGCAACATCAGCATCAGCCTGCACAACAGCAACAACAACCCCAGCCACCAAACCAACCGCCGCAACAACAACAGCAGCAGCAGCCACCTCAGACAAAACCTTCTGTTCCCTCAAACAACACCCCCAGCCCGCCCAGCAACCCTCTACTCCCAGCCTCCACCTCTCCCTCTCTCCTTACATCTAGCACACCCAGCTCATCAGTTCCCAACTCTCAGCCTCAGACCACACCAGGGGCCAGTCCGGCATCCAGTCTGGGACTCGGGCTCGGACTAGGATTGAGCAAGGTTGGCTTAACGGGGACCAACAGTGCCAACCAAATACCTGGTTTAGGCCTGGTTGGCCACCCCACTTCTCTCAACACAATGGCAGGGCTCCTGTCAGGCTCCACACCTGCCCCTTATGCTCAGGCAGCAGCATCGGGAGGTTTGGGTTTGAGCAGCACGCCTCAGTCCAGCATTTCAGTGGAGAGCAGCACTTCCATCCCTACCTCTGGCTCCAGTGGAGTCACAACCAACGGGGCGGGGACAGGGCTTGGATTACTCGGTACCAGCCCGGCTCACAGCTCTCTGAGTGGGAGTATTCTGGGTCTTATTCCTGGACAAAGTGTGGCCCCAGGTGCTTCGCAGGTGCCGCCTAGTACTGTCAGCACTACCTCTGGTGTTGTCGGCATGGTGGGAGGAGGGGTTAATGCCGCTCCAGCAAGACCACCGAGTGGACTCAAGCAAAATGGAAGCACAAGTATGTGAACACTTATGGCTGCATGGGAATATTCGCTCATCTGTTTAAGTAAATGCTTTTCTAACCTTCCCTCACCTGCCACCAGGTTACAGTGCTGTAGTAGCAGAGAGCTCCACAGAATCAGCTCTGAGTACACCAAGCCAATCACAAAGCAGCCAACCCTCATCTCTCAGTTCCTCAACCAGTCAACAGTAAGTTATTTGTTGTCTACTCTATCGGAGTCCTGAAACTTTCTGTACTACTACTTTAATGAGAGCGTGGAACTTTGTCTTGTTTTATTCGGTGCAGGATGGACAATGGTCCCAGTTTAATCAGCTCCATCACGCTGCCTCCAAGCTCTCCGTCCCCTTCATTCTCAGACAGCACACCTGGAGGTGGAAGTCTTCTTAATGGGCCCCACTCCTACACACAGGCCACTGAGGGCCTCAAGGTGAGCTGAGCCAGCAAGGCAGTGTTGTTGCATGTTGCCTGACACTGTCAGAGAAACTTAGTTGTCTAACTGAGCCAGAATTTGTCGTGAGGACCAGACAGATTAGTCATGTGTGGCAGCAACTTCTTAAGCTCACTGCACGCAGAGCTTTGTTCGACTGGTTGAAAAATGGTTGCCATGAAAAGGTTTTGATGCTGTAAAATGTCCTCATATTTAAACAGGGAGCTGGATAGTTTTTAATTAACAAAAAAACACTTTTGGTATTCATAGTTTACCAGGTACTTAAGTCTGATAGATTGATAAGGAACGTCAGTATCCGTGACTGTAAACTGTTTATAGTAGATCCCAGGCTGCCCACAAACCTAATGTTCAGCCACATCTATACAAAACAAAGTGTGCAGTGGCGCATTTAAATAGAGTAAAAAATATCTCTTAACCAATTTATTTTCTGTTCACTGCAAAATACAAATTCACTGAAACATGAGGGCAGTTTGCACGTATACGTTACTGTAACTTTGGTTGACTTCAGTGTCTCCAGTGCAGGTCATTGTTAAGAACATTTAACACATTTAATGGCTATGACTGAATACATTTTTCAATACTGTTTTTTTCTGTTTGAGGTCCATGTAGCAATTGAACTTTGCAGAGGCCGTTCTTTTAAACCTAATTTGACTTCAGCTTGTGGTATCTCCACCTTGTTTCCCCTCAGGCTCCTGAGCCTCTCAGTTCTCTGAAGGCGATGGCTGAGAGAGCAGCACTGGGCTCAGGCCTGGATGGAGAGATTCCTAACCTGCACCTGACAGACAGAGGTCGGAACGGTCAGGCATCATTTCTACACTGATTTACCCCAAACATATTTTCGCCCACACTATAAAAATACTCTCACACATACACGTGTTTGTTCCATTGATGTTTTTTAACTCCAAAGCAACTTGTCTATGTTTGTGTAAGTGTCCTTATTTTTCTTCATCGTGTAGACATCTTCTCTGGTTCGTCTGTGGCGCCTGGCACACCTGCTGCACCACAGCCATCTGTGTCGGAAGTCAGCATCCCCCCATCCCTCGGAGTCTGTCCACTGGGCCCCACACCTCTCCCCAAAGACCAGCTGTACCAGCAAGCCATGCAGGAGTCCGCCTGGACACACATGCCACATCCCTCAGACTCTGAGAGGATCAGGTACAGACATCTCCGTTTTTTATGACTCAAAACAAATACACTGAAATCTGGCTCATTGACTGGCCTTTAGCCTCCTCACATTTTTAATATAATGATGATTCATATATTCTGAAGTTCATTATCTTTTGCCAGAAATTTGAATCTTTCTCATATTATAATTGTTGTTATCACCATTAAAACTCAGTGTACAGATTTGGAACACCCCTTATTTTTTATCTATTGTAGGTTTTTGCCAGTAGGGTGTCAAATTCAGTTGTCTTACACACCTGACCTTTAAATCCCCCCCAAAAAAAACAAAACCAAATATAGATTTAATGTTATCAATTATTTACTGTGCATCCGAAGTTTGCTGCAGCGTGAGCTTCCATGTTTTCATGATGAACATTTGCTTTGTGACTCATTTGTAGATACTACCACACACAGCATCTTGTTGCTTTAAATACTTGGTAGCAAACCAAAGCTGTGGTTGAAAAGGCAAACAACTGACACGTATTGGTTAGCTTCTCTTAAAAAAAAAAATCATTATCAGAATAATTAGATGACACAAACCAATGTTATTTAAAGACCAGTGGATCTTCTTAACGTACAAACTGAAAGCGGTCCACAGGATTTTATGGTCACTGTAATTTGCCTTTCCATAATGTTTGTGTCTAGTATAAAGTAATCCAGTAATGTGGTGACTCTGAGAAATGAATCCCTTCATGTCCATACTCTGCAAACAGAGCGGTGCTGAAAAGCACCTTCTCCCAATATGCCATAATCCAACTGGTTGCCATAGGAATAGTGAAGGAATAAAAAAATAATGACACCCTAAATATCAAAAGCTTCACGATCTGAGTTAGTGTTCTGCTCTGGAAAAGGAAATAATTAAGACAGACATACTGATATGAACGTTATCCCTCTGGGTATTAGAACTTTTCGAGCTTTATCTACAATAAAAATAATTTAACACAAACTATCTTTCAGTGTTCTGGTGAAAGCCGTAACCAGAAGTAATGTGTTCATGTTCATCCATCTGTCCCATTCTCACATTCTCGTAGGAGCGCTTTTAGGGAATTTCCGACCATTTGGCTGGGATGAAGAGATTTAGAAAATGTCAAGGTCACTGTGACCTCACAAATGGCCATAGTTTGGTCAGAACTCAAAACTAATTGTTATTTGGATAAAATGACGAAGCAATGACATTTTTTAATCCATCGTCTTAACTGTGACATAACGTGGGAAAATAATCTGGTCACTTTTCAACACGGGTGGCATGACCATATTTCCTACCGTAGGCATCCTGACATTAACCCTGGGGAAGCCTTGATTCATTGTGTTTTTTTTTTTTAGTTTTTACCAGTTGTGCTTCTGTCCTACAGGCAATACCTGATGAGGAACCCCTGTCCGACATTGCCCTTCCATCATCAGATGCCGCCGCACCACTCTGACTCCATAGAGTTCTACCAGAGGCTGTCCACAGAAACCCTCTTTTTCATCTTCTACTACCTTGAGGTAACCTCACACCCACTCCAGAACAACTCCCAGTGAAGCTTTACAGTTCCTTCTGACTTTTCTCCATGATGCACCCAACTCTTATGTTCTTAATGCAGTGGTTCCCAAACATTTTCTGCTGGCCCCCCCCCCCCGCCCCCCCACTCCAAAAAAAGGACATACGTACACATTTTGTTTTCAGAGTCTATTGCAGTTTATTTCACACATTGTAATGAATACAAACATCAACCCTAACTGCAGATTCTAATAAGTGTAACAGTTTTCAAGCACTTTAACTGTGTAATTATGTTCATTGTAACAGCTTTCATTTTTTTAATATTCAATCATATATATTCAAATATTTAATCATTTTCCATTTTTGAAAATATTGCCTCTCTGCAAAAATGGGTTTTAAAACATGACCAGAAATCAATGAAAACATCATAGGGTAGCATGTCTTATGCTGAAAATGTTGTTTTTTCGCCAAAAAAAAAATCATCTCAAAAATCGACGAATAAGTCA
>JAFBJW010000551.1:0-92402 GCA_016785235.1 Pseudorhombus dupliciocellatus | reverse complement strand
TGACTGATGAGAGAAATGGTGAAAATAACAGAGCCACTTTGGTTAAATATGTTAGTGACAGTAAGTATTGTTGATGTATGTCGCTTCTCAAACAACAGCTAAGATCTTCTACTTTCCCTCTTTGTTCTTAAAACATAAAATCTGTGTCAAGAGACTTATGTCTTAATTAATCTCTACCAACCTGAGTTTGTCATCTGCACCGTCACAAACAAGAGGCTCCTCTAGATTTCCTTCTCCTGGATCCTCTGGAACAACTTCTTCTATCCACACACCTCAATTCAAAACAGCCAAATGTCTGACTGTTTCAGTCAGTTAATGTTAATAAGTAGATTTGTTTTCCCTGGGGTCATGAAGCCAAGTCCAAGTCACATGGGAAACACACAAGACGGAAAAGGTTCATTTCACCCAGATCATTCCATCAGTACTCAGCAACGGAAAAGGAGTGAAAACTGTAAGTGGGGTCAAACAATCAAGAATATACAACAAGTCCACTAACTGAATATGGGTGTTACAGTGTAAACTTACACAAATTAACTAGCCCAAGTGAAATAAAGGAATTATCAAGGAGACTTTCTCAGACTGGCGTTGTCTTTTGGGTCATTTAATCGAGTGCTACAGGTTCACCTCCAGGACACATGCTGAGAGTGTTGAGAGTGTGACCACTCAGGTATTCACAGGACAAGGTATTTATACAGAAACATGAACGGGGGAGACCAGCTAGTTGCCAAGGATGAGCACATAACAATACAGACATCTTTTAGGCACCTCACAAAAGCAGAGACATTTGCCAGTCTTGTGAAGACAGTCCTTAACCCTGCACACAATCATTGGTGAAACATAGGAGAGTTCCAGCAAATTTTCCATCACACTCCCTGCTTTCAATCATACAATGATCACAAGCATGTACAAATTTCATAAAACATCAAATGGTCTCATACACTCATTTGTTTCAAATTTTCCTGAATTTTCCAATTCAAATTATCTATATTGTCAAATTTTGATTGTCAGTGTGTCAATCAACACTTAAAATTCTTTGGAGACTGATGACATCAGGGTTCCGATCCCTGATCTATACTAAAACATTGGAATCGTAAACGTATCACTGGAATGGAACCATTGCATAATTGACAGATTTCCGATATCTTTGAACACAAACCGTTACGCGCCACAGGTGAAACACATGGATGTTGTGGAGCTTTGCGGTTGTTCATGCTTTGTGACGAAAGTGTGTCCAGAGCTGGAATCAGGGGTCACACTGTCAGGTGAGGGTTGCTGTTCACTCACCTCCATGTGTCTGCTACATGTGTGCACTTCAAAAAGAACACGGACATCGGTGAAATAGTCTACAGCCAGCCATGAGCTGGCTGGTTTGCGTTAGTTTGGCGCAGTGGTTCCCAAACTTTTTCTGCTGGGCCCCCCTTTGGTACTGTGATGGAAAATTTATTGAGGAGAATTGTTTTTACTCTGAGGAACTCTTCATTTCACATCTCAACTGAAATTTCCACCAGAGTACATAAGAATTTTTTGTGATTTCAGAGTCCATTGCAGTTTATTTCACACATTGTAATGAATATAAACATCAACCCTAACTGCAGACTGTAATAGGTGTCAAACCTCAACCTTGATTTTTTTTTTTCATAAAAGTGAACTGCCATAAACTGCAGATTGTAATAAGTGTAACAGTTTTCAAGCACTTTAAATGTGTAATTATGTTAAGTGTAACAGGTTTCTTTTTTTAATATTCAACATTGAATCATTTTGCATTGCCTCTCTGCAAAAATGGGTTTTAAAACATGACCAACTCCCTGAGAGGAAAACAAAAACAAAAACCTCAAGGTTTGTTGTGCAAAAATGGCACCTTTAATCCTCACATCTTTTCTGTGACTGATGTGGGCCTGCTTCATGCTGCAGATCTTGCCAAATCTGGGTTGCAATTTTGTTCATTCTCAATGTCCAGCTTTGATCTGTATTTGATGGGCCACAGCAGAAAACCCTATCTCGCATAGGTAGGATGTGGCAAAAGGAAGGAGTGTGGCCAGGACTCTCTTGCCAAGAAGTGGGTACTCTTTCTCCACTCCAATCCAAAATGCAGCCAGTGTCTTTGACTGAAACTGCAGCCTCAGTGTTGAGTCAGAGGTGACATCTATGAACTGTTCCTCCTCTGATGTGCTTAAGTCGGCAGGGGGCGCGCCCCCCACTTTGGGAACCACTGGTTTGGCGAATAAACAACTGTCTTAATGAAGTTAGCACTAAGCTGTTAGCACTGAGCGGATGTGCCGTTCTCAGTGCTTTGCGTTATTCATGATTAATTCCCCAGCTTGGGTGATTTTCAGTTCCTTTAAAATAAAAGGACTTTTTGTTTTGACCTCCGCCTTCTGAGTTGTGCTTTTGGGTTCAGTTCCTTGGTCCAGACGTGACAGAACAATCTGGCCAGTATGAACCCAGCCAACTCCGAGCAATTGGCGGCCGCGGTGCGGTCCCAAGGCGCCCGGCTGATCGAGCAGGAGGACCAGATGACCACACTGCATCAGGGCCTGAAGGGGCTGGCATCCAGCCAGTCGTCCATGTCAGCCCAGGTCAATCAACTGACCGCCCAGCTGCAGCAGGTACTCTCGCTCCTGGCCTGGGAGGCTCCCACCGCACAGGCAGAAGCCAACCTCCCCGCCAGGACCACCAGAGCGTCGCCATGCCAGGACCCTCACCAGCCTGCTCCCCGCCTGGCCATGCCGGAGAAGTTCTCCGGTGAGTCATCTGCGTGTCGATCTTTCCTCATAGACTGTGAAATGCACTTTGAGTTTACACCATCAGCATTCCCCACCGAAAGATCTAAGGTGGCCTTCGTGATCTCCCACCTCACTGGTCGAGCGAAGGAGTGGGCTACGGCTGAGTGGTCCCGGGACTCCCAGGCCTGCATGTCCATGGAACGCTTCAGGGACGCTCTGAAGAGGACCTTTGATCCTATCGCTTCGGATAGAGAAAAGGCAAGGGAACTATGCTTTGTCAAGCAGGGGGCTGAGTCGGTGAACGATTATGCCATTTGCTTCCGCACTCTGGCCACAGACAGCGGTTGGAATAATACAGCCCTGTTCAATTTTTTTTTAAAAGGACTATCTAAGCCCATTCAAAGCCTTCTCATACCCGTACACCTGCCAACAGATTTGGACTCTTTAATATCATTGGCAATCAGAACAGACCATCGGTTGAGGGAGCACAATCGACATCTCAGGGCCACACCTGCAAGCAACCCCCGGTACCAGGCAGCTACTGACCAGCCGGGTGTGCAGGGCTCCCACCATCCTGTGACAGCGGCGGCTCTCATCCCACCACCACCAGCAGCGAGAGAGGAGGAACCCATGCAACTGGGTTGAGCCAGGTTGTCCCCAGAGGAGCGTCAACGCCGATTCCAGGAGGGCAGATGCTTCTACTGTGGATCTCTAGGCCATGTTCTTGCGAGGTGCCCGTTAAAAGGGGAGGCTCCCCAGGGAAGGAGGGTCCCCGGGTGAGCCGACTCTTTTCCTCAGGATTTCCTCCTTGTGCGCTAACTGACATTACTCTCCAGCACAGGGATATCACCATCCCTCTGGGGGGTTTTATAGATTCCGGGGCTGATGAGAGTCTTATGGACGAAGGCCTCGCTGAAAGGCTTCAGCTGAGTGTCAGACTGTTACCCCGGCCCTTAGAAGCTCGGGCTCTCGATGGGAGTCTCATTTTTAAGGTGACTCACGAGACCGAACCACTGAGAGTAAGGGTAGGGGGCCATCAGGAAGTCATGTCCTTTTATGTGGTTAGCTCCAGTCAGCACCCCCTCATCTTGGGGTATCCATGGCTTCAGAGACACAACCCTCGTATTGATTGGGGCTCGGGGAGGGTTTTGAACTGGTCAATGAACTGTCAGATGTCATGTTTTAAGCCTCTAAATCATGTCAAGTGTCATGCAAACGCAAACAAACAAGTTGATCTGCCACATCATATTGTTCCTGATTTGTCTTCCATCCCCACATGTTACCACGATCTGGGGGAGGTATTCAGTAAGAGTAAGGCCACCTCACTTCCTCCCCACCGACCTTATGACTGCCCAATAGACCTCCTCCCTGGGGCTCCCATTCCTAAAGGGCGGATTTATTCCATCTCGGGACCAGAAAAGCAGGCCCTTGATGAATACATAGACTCCTCCCTGAAGGCCGGCATTATACGTCCTTCCTCCTCACCCGCAGGGGCGGGGTTTTTCTTTGTGGGGAAGAAGGATGGGACACTGAGGCCGTGCATTGACTATAGCCCCCCTCAACAACATCACGGTCAAGAATCGTTACCCTCTCCCGCTCATGTCCTCAGCATTCGACCTTCTCCAACAAGCCAAGATCTTCACCAAATTGGATTTAAGAAATGCATACCATTTGGTGCGGATTAGGGAAGGGGATGAGTGGGAAAACAGGATTTAATACCCCACATGGACACTATGAATACCTTGTCATGCCCTTTGGGCTAATCAATGCTCCAGCCGTTTTTCAAAACCTGATCAATGATGTGTTAAGAGATTTTCTGGGTTCATTTGTCTTTGTTTGCTTAGATGACATTTTGATTTTCTCCCCTGAGAAGGATTCTCATGTGGCTCACGCACGCCAGGTTCTCCAGCGATTATTGGAGAACCAATTGTACGTGAAGCTAGAAAAAAGTGAGTTTCACGCCGATACTGTGTCCTTCTTGGGCTTGGTCCAGACGTGACATAACACAGGTGTCCCAGACAGAGAGGCACCAACTTGTGTGTGTAATTATACTCAGCAATGTTTGAAGCTACCAAGTCAACTTCATTGATAAGGCATTCATTTCCTGAAACTTAAATTTCTTCCTCCTTTCAGCACTTTACCACAATCACAGGTAAAATAAAATAAAAAAAAAAAAAAAAAAAACACCTTGTGAGGTTGTGTGTACATGCCAGCATCGAGGAGAAAGATCACCCACAGGTCTTCCTCCGAATCCGACCCTTCACATCGGCAGAGAGAGCTCACGGAGAGTCACTGGTAAAATAAAGACACTCTCTCATATGCAGGGGGGTGATTTTGTGGAATTGTTTTTATGCTCTTTGTGAATCTGAACATCAACTGTTTTTGCACAGGATTGTGTTTCCATTGAGTCATCTGATACAGTGCTGCTGAAGCCTCCATGTTTGTTGTACTCAAGACAACATTGACAAATCACCACAAACTGGACAACGCTTTCAGTTCTATCAGATCGGGTTCTGAACCACAGGCTTATTTATCTTCTTTCACAGACTTGTTTTGATATTTTCTTTGCCCATTTAAAACACGAGACACATTTACTCATCATGTCTAAGCTTGATTCCCTTCTTCCTCAGGTGTACGGTCCTGAGACGATACAGAAACAGGGATCCTGCCCAGGTCTCTTGACGTCATCTTCAGCAGTATCGATAAGCAGGTGTTCGCTGGGACAAGCATCAAGCCTCATCGCTGCAGAGAGTTCATGCAAGTTAGTGAAAAGCAGCAGGTCCCTGCCTCCTCACATGGAACAAACATATTAAATGATGTCAAATGATGGATTCAGACATTTCAGGTCATCCTTATCATTGAAGTTTGTTCCAGTGGCTCCACTTCATGATGACTGCTGCACACTCAAACTCCGAGTCTGTCATCTTCCCTCTACAGACAAAAGTGTCTCCACCTTGAACGTTCCTGTTCTCCTTGTCCTGTCATTGTTGCTCAGTTCTTCTTTAGTTTTTAAAACTTAAAGCCTGCAGCAGTTTGCTTTACATCTTTATTTTAATAACTCTCATATGACCCAGCTGTTGTTTCTTAAATAAACATGCTTTAATTGTTTGGCCTTCAGGGTGAATATACCAGCCTGTTGAACTCAACTGCCAACAAGATGCTCATTGCAGGTAGATATGTTTGTTTTATCATTAAGACGACCTTGGCAGCAGAGGACAGAATCAGCCTTGAGGTGGAAATGCACACCAAGTTCTCTGTCTGGGGTTCCTTCTGTGAAATATACCACAAGAACATTCATGACCTCCTGGAGGTGGTCTCAAGTGGGACCCTGAGGAGGACGGTACTGCGTCTTTCACAGGACGTCAAGGGCAACGCCTTTGTCAAAACTTTGTGGAGCTGGTTTTCTTGGTTCAGTGAAATGACTTCATGTGTGAAGAGTGATGAACTGCTGTTTACTCACTCAGTGTTATTTGTATAGTGTTGAATCGTAATGTACATTATCTCAAGGCTCTTTAGATAGAATACCAAGACCTTATTTAACCCAGAGTAACATCTTGTCTAGGTGGAACATTAACTGTTGAGAACCCACCTCTACATGTGGAACTGTTTGATTTAAGTGAATCAACACCTTGTTTCACTGCTTTCATTCAGTCAGAGCTGTTAAAGAGTTTTGTCGCAAGATGCAAGATGGGGCTGCCCCAGCAGCTGCTGGTTACAGTAGCTCCCTCCTCTATTCTACTTTTTCTAATACTTTCTCCTTTTTTCTGGCGTGTTTTCCGTTTTTTCTTTAGAATGGTCAATCCCTGCTGTCACTATGCATGTGGAGAGACCACTTTTATTACTTTTACGATGTGTTTCCTAGTGTTTTCTGCACTTTTCGGAACTCCGTCAGCGAACCCACTCTGAGGGTCCATTGTTTAAACAAGGGATCAGCTGTGATCAGCTGCGCAGGCCTGTAATTCCTTACACGGAGAAGATGGAGATTCCAGCGAAGATAAAAAGGAAGAGACGAGGCTGCAGAGTTGGACGAAGGCCCCAGGAGAGGAAAAGGAGGCACAGACCATATATACCTTCTGTTATTATGAGAAATTTCCGTTCCATCGTCTACAAGCCGAACATCGGGGTGGACAACACTGTCATCTACCTGCTGCACCGTGCGTTGACTCACCTGGAGGCTGCCGGGAATACTGTGAGAGTCATGTTCTTTGCTTTCGACACCATCCAACCGGTGCTGCCGTGGAGGAAGATGAAGGAGGCAGGTGTGGAGAGACAGCTGGCTGCATTGACCAGCAACTACCTCACCAACAGGCCGCAGTGCGTGAGCCTGCGGGACTGCAGGTCAACTCCAGCAGCTGTCATCTCCAGAAGTTCTCTGAGGACTCAGCCATTGTTGGCTGTGTGTCTGAGGGGGGGATTAACTTGAGTACAGGTCAGTCATCGTGGACATTGACTTCTGGAAAAGGACTCCAACACATGCACCAGTGAGCATCCAGGGCTTGGACGTTGAGCTGGTGGACAGCTTCAAATATCTGGGTGTTCACCTCAACAATAAGCTGGACTGGTCAAGGGCCAAAGTCGCCTCCACCTCCTGAGGAGACTGAGGTCTTTTGGCGTGTGCAGACCTCTCCCTCGGACTTTCTATGACTCTGTGGTTGCCTCTGCCATCATCTTTGCCGTGACCTGCTGGGGCACAGGCAGCACAGACCGGGACAGAAAGAGACTGAACAGGCTGGTCAGGAGGGCCAGCTCTGTCCTGGGCTGCTTGCTGGAAACGGTGGAGGAGGTGGGGAGGAAAAGGATATTGGCTAGACCAGGGGTCGGCAAGCTTTCACACTGAAAGAGCCATTTCGACCCAGTTTCCACGGAAAAGACAACTCTGGGAGTCGCAAACACTTTTTGACATCTGAAAAGAAGATGTTAGCCTTGTTATCCTTTCCTGCTCTATCTTCTGCCCGTGGTCGGGAGGTGCAGGGGAGATCGTCTTCTCCAGGGCCGAAGTAGCGTTACCAAAGACAACACTCCAAAAGAAAAACTCAACAATGTGGTTTATGCAGTGCAGTGCAGTGAAGAAAGCCCGGACCTGTACCTTGGAGAAACCAGACAACCACTCCACAAACACATGTACCAACACAGAAGACATGCAACAACAGGACCGCAGTCAGCGGTTTACATACACACTAAGGAAAAGGGACACTCACTCACAAGGAGGATAGGTGGTTTGAGATAGGAGTAAAGGAGGCCATCTACACTCACTTGGAAAGGCCAACACTGAACAGAGGAGGAGGACTGCGTCACCGTCTGTCTACTACATACCACCCTGCCTTAAGATCTCATCCCAGGAAGTTTAGCTGCTCATCTACACCACAGCAGCTAACATCCTCTGGACACTGTGAGCATGAGGATCCATTCACCCCCAGTCTTTCACACATTGGCACAAGTGAATGAGTCATGTGACAATTTGTCACATGATGAGAGGAGTGGTCTACACCCCACCACACACTACCACATGTGTTAATGGCCCACTCATGTGACTCGCATAACGAGAGGAATGGCCGATACTCACAGCTCCACCTACATCCAGAGATATATTTCCTGGTTTTTTCCCAGCCTAAACCAGAACTGAAGAAGCCCTTCGGATGAAGGACGAAACGTCTTTAACAAAGAAAGAAGTCCAGTTGCCTCGACTAAATGATCACCTGTTGCTTCGGGGATTCCTCCCTAAACCTCCACCGTAGTGGGTAAGATGGTGGCACACAAATAATGGGGCGTTGTTGCCGAGGGAAGGAGTTTTATTGTCCGACTGCACTGTTATTCTCGATGGACTCACTCTCTACTTGCTCCGACCGCCGTCTCTATTCCTCCTCGCCCGACTCACACGCACACACACCCACTTCGCCAGGGCTCGTTCACAGCGGCGCACCTCGGCCGCGCGCATGCACTCTCTCACTCCCGTTCACGCACTGAGCTGCCTCTACTACACAATTAGGTACATCTCACAACAGCCTATATACAATTTTTTTTTTAATATTTCGAGATCACAATTATCTAACAATTAACAACTACAATTAAACAAACACAAATAAAATACTTTGTTCAGATATTGTGCAGTTTTGGTGTCGCTGGGCTTTCCACGCATGCCGGCTGTCAAATCTGCCTGACGACACATCAAGTGCTGCCAAACGTCTCTGAAGAAGGCGAATGCTGATCACCGAAATTGCACAAGGTCTGAAGAAAGAAGTTAAAAAACTTTGACTTAATTAGAAGACATGATACCCGTTTTTGAGACAAATAACATACACTTCAGTTGGACACTTTCCCAAGCCATGCAGAGCCGCAACATAAGGATGAAAGAGACGCGGGTTGCCGACCCCTGGGCTAGACTGACCTCCATTATGGATAACAAGTCAAACCCACTGCACCTGATAGTGGAGGGACTGTGCAGCTCCTTCAGCAGCAGGCTCTGGCACCCACAGTGCAGGAAGGAGTGTTACCGTAGATCCTTGATTGTCCCACGGTTGTCCCCAACTCCTCAGTCTAAATAGACTTAATTTGGTTTTAATTGTGCAATATTTTCCAAATGTGCGATATTTTTCCTTCTTTCTTTTTTCCACTCCCTCAGCTTAAATCTCCTTTTTGCATATAACTTGTAAATTGGTTTAGATGTTACAAAGAATTTTTTTTATCGTGATCGGCTTTTTTTACTATGAAACCGAGCTGCTATAAATGTGTTTCCCCCACGGGGGAGGAATAAAAATGTTCTATTCTATTCTATTGTCTTAAGCCTTTATTATTGGAAAGTTTCTGCAGTTCTTTATGTTTTATTCCTCCCCCAGGGGGAAACACATTTACAATCGCTCGAAGGGCAGCGAAAGAAACTATTCAAGTAAAATAAAAAATACTCTGAAATAGTCTATACACAAATGTCTTTAAATATTAAATATCTTTCTGTGTTTTGTATTTAGACCTGCGCTGGGTTCAGGTCAACAGTGCTGAAGAGGCATACAAGGTGATGAAGCTGGGGAAGAAGAACCAGAGCTTCTCCTCCACCCGACTCAACCAGCTCTTCAGCAGGAGGTGAGGATCAAGCATTGCCTGTGTAACAGGCTTCATCCACCCAGCATGAACCGGTTGGACTCTGAAGTTTGTGTTCACACTGTTGTGATATAAAGTCCTTCTGTTTGTTTTCTCTAGTCACAGTATTTTCTCCATCTGAATTTTGAGGATTGATGATATTGGGACACCAAGGGTCCACACAGTCAGTGAGTGAGTGAAACTCAAGTTTTAACAGTCAGCCTGGAAAACACGTGCAGCGAGAAATTCAGTTGATGAATTATTTTGTCATCAGGTTGTGTCTGTGTGACCTCGCTGGCTCGGAGAGATGCGCCAAGACTCAGAATAAAGGAGAGCGCCTTTAAGAAGCTGGAAACATCAACACGTCACTGCTCATCCTGGGAAAATGCATCAATGCAATGCGGAACAACCAGCAGGCCAGGTGAGATTATTACCTTCTATTTCAAGATGTTTTTGGACCATTGCGGTGGTACAGGACCATGTGAAATGGTAGAAGACACACAAGCTGCTTTAGCCCGGCCTCTCTATACCAGCCTTTTTACAGAACTTTATAACAACTTTAATAATAACATTATTTATGAGGTTAACAGACATTACCCCATTGTTAGAATGTGTTGAGAGGTTTGTTTATTAGTTTGTGTTTCTTCTGTTAATAAATACCTGGCGAAGATAAAGACTGTTAAACCCTTCAAAGAAAATGATTTATACTGAATCCATCAATCCAGCTTCCTGACTGCAGCAATGGAGGAGATGCGCCACCAGGAGGAAGCAGCCAGCTGTGAAGGCAGTATCCCAAGCCCTACAAGGCCACTGGATGAAGTGGGAGGGCGGGGAGAGGAGGAAAATCATGTGGAACGCGCTATGGAGCATGAAGTCCTGACCTCTCCTACCAACCTATCAACAACCGGTCCTCCTGGCATAATGTCTGAGAGTGAATCAGTGCTGTGCATAGGTTAGATAGCAGAACTTTGTCACTCTGGAAATTTTTTCTTCTGGTCATCACAACATACAACCCCCCCACACACACGTAATAGCTGAGGCGAGGCAAAGAAGAGGTGATAGCATCCCTCAAAAAAGAAGTTAGAGAAAAGAGGAGGCCATGGCAGCTCTTCTGGAGAAAGAGACAAAGAAGATAAGCAAGCTTGAAGAGGAGAGAGGGAAGAAGCAGGAGCAGGTTGACTCACGACAACAGGAAGTCAAGGACCTGACCTTCAAACTGAAGACCTGAGAGCGTCAGGTGAGCACAGATTTAATGTCCCTAGACACTTAAACCATAAAACTGTTGAATGTGTTTACTTGCTTTTAAATGATTCATTAAATACATGATCTTTTGTTGTTGAAATGTTAGGTGACGAATGAGAGGCAGAGAGGTGAACCAGCATTAGAGGAAAGAGGAGGAAGTGTCAGATCTCAGAAAGAAACTGGCTGACTACAATAAACACATCTAGAAGCAGGTTTGTACGCTGCTTTCTTTAGACAAAATGTAGTGCCTCTAGCAAATTCTTCACAATCCACGCTAATGGCGCTCACATTCTCGCACTAGGTCTGGAGGTCTCGAATTGAGAAGAACAATGAAGTTGAAAAGTTAACAAGTGACAATTCAGTCAGCTTCTTATCCGGAATCAGTAAAAAACAATCTATACGTAGAGTGTAGAAACATATCAATTACTTTCTGCATCATGTTTCACTTCTCATCTTTATCTCTTTCATATATGTGGTTACTACATACATTGTTAAGATGTTCGATGCTGTTCATTTTGCAGTTAAATAGGTTTTAATAACTTGCAGTATATATATATATATATATACACTTACTGAGACGTGAAGGATCCTGCTTCTCTTTGGATCCTTAAATTTGAGGTTGAAAGTTTTCAATGTTTGGTTTATTCATCAAACCTTTTTCTCAGTCTTAAGTTTTACTTGTTCTGATCTTGTTAACTCATATGGATGAGCTGCTCTATGATCGTCTGCACGTCCAAGTTTATTATTACAAAAGTCACAAATATCTATCTGTGGATCGAATTCAACTCAAACCTTCATCACTTTGCATCAGTTTTGCTCGTGTTTCTTAGTCTGGACGAAACAAACTTTGGATAAAGTTTGTCCAGATGACTGAGAGTGCCAGGGGTCAGAGGTGCCAGGGAAGAAAGTGAAAGTCCCAGTTGGTTTTGAGGATGTTTGAAGAAGGGAATGTGAAGTGAACGCATCATGAAAGATCATAATCTGATTTTTTTATTACAACAGATGAATACAAATGCTTTGTAATCATGGATGAGAGAATTAAAGAAATTTTGAATCTAATGTGTCCACACTCACACACTGTCACGTGGATATGATTTGAAGCAGATGAATCATGAAGAAGTGGCAAAATTATAACAAGTACATTTCCTAACCAGTGAGAAACAAGGAAACTAGGCCCAACAGTTGTTCACAAATATTGAATGCTCTTTTTCCCAAAAATTCAGCCTTTGAAGCATATTTTGTTGAGAACACATACACCGTAAAACATCAATAAGTGAGAAGACGTTGTGAGAAGTGAGAAGACATGTTCTGTGTTAGCATTCAAATGTCACATATTCAGACACCAACACTCTGAGCTATCATTGGCTCTGATGCCTCAGTCTGAGGACATTTGTTTGCCAGTGTGTCATTCTTGTCGTCTTCTTTGGACCCATGTACCAGAGTCAGCTCTTGTGCTGATTGCTGGACCTTCACGTTGAGCACGTCCCACGTCTCAGGAAACAGGCCTTTGTTGAAGAGCACAGATGTCAGATAGGAGAACAACACAATGGCAGCCACGGTGGACAGCGTGGAGATGGTCTTAACTGGAGCGTACTGGACATACACGCCACCCTCAAGAACACATCCTGGGAAGTGGAGGATGACTGGCAGCCCCAGTGATGGGAGTCCACTGAGAACTCTGAGCAGCCCTCCCACCACCAAGCCCATAACAGCTCCGTAACCATTGGAGACACTGATGAACAGGACGCAGACCAGTTGAGGGAAGATTACGATGTAGTCAATTTCAGCACTTACAATCCAGAAAATAATGGCGCTGTTGTCCAGGTTGGATAGTAAAATAGAAACCAGACCCACGACCACCACAGCCACACGGATCACCCACTGAATCTCTCTTTCTGATGCCTGGAGACAAAAGTAGAGCCAAAGAAGAACAGGTGAAAGCCCAATGAACGTTCACGTTGACAAAGATGGACAACTTGACGGCAGCATTCCTACACAAGATTTGTGAAGATGATAACTTCTGTGCACTGTCTCACCTGTGGTCTCAGGATGTTCTTGTATATGTTGGAGGAGATGACAGAAGCCGCAGAAATCAAAACAGAGTCACAGGAAGACATCGAAGCAGCTGCAACACATCCAGTTCCAATCATGAAGATGACGGTCGGAGTGAGGTGCTGTAATGTGAGGGGCAGGACAAGAGCTGCTTCCCCACGTTCATATGGAGAAGGAGAACCATAAGACGTCAGGTTCCAATCTGAGGGCAAGATGGAGGAACAGGGACGTAATCAACTGTTGATGTGGATCAAAACATAAGACAGAATGATTCCTGTCCAAAGGCTGTTGAAGTAATGTGGTTATAGTGATCAAGCAGTCTGTCTACAGTCATCACTTTTCTACATTAGACAGTAAAGTGGTTTTGAGGATTGACTCAGCACTTGGTAAAGGTTCAACGCTGCTTTCAAAACCCACTGTTTGCTTCTCACATCCACAGAAGGTCCCTAGCCAAGAAGGTCCCCCTGGCAAAGCTGATGCTCCTTGTTTGTGGCTTGATAATTGATAAAGTATCTTTTGTTCACTCACTAACATGAAAGTCAACAGAACACTGACGTCTCACAGTTTACACATGCATGAGAAGCTGTCACTACCTGTAGATGCAGACGCTGCCCCAAGCAGTATTGAAGGGGCTCCAAAGACAAACATGAGAAAAGCAGCCCCGAAGCATGAGACCTTAGCTGAGGCTAATGAAGAAGCTGCCAACGTCCTCTGGTGTAAAGAAGGAACAGCTAGAGACCCCAGTACCTTCAAAATAAAACAGATCATTGAATGTCAGTCACGTGTCTTCTTTCTCCCAACACTGGGGTGAACTACATTTGAGATCATCACGTTTTCTCCATCTTACAAACATGAGGAAGTCATCGATCATGATCCAGATCTTCTCCAGTCCTGGTGCACCAATCCAGGGAGCGTGTAAGGTGTTGTTCATCAGCGTCTTGCTGATGTCCAAGCAGAGTGGGTTCATCAAGACAAAGGGAACACAGAGCCACTGCAGAGACAAATACAAATGTAAGCAATGACCAAGGACTCCAGCACATTATAAACAGCACAGCAGACTCACCAGGCTAACAAATACAAGAACAAGCTGGATGATGTCAGTGTAGGCCACAGAGTAGAGGCCCCCCAGCAGAGTGTAGATGATGACCACTGCAGCAGAGATCCAGATACACACCGTGTAGGGCAAGTCCATGGCCACACTCATGGTGACACCTGTTCAACAAATATTAAATTCATGTCATTTTTATGTAAATCCAGACTGTCATAATTCCTCACAATGCTCAAAATTTTAGAGGCATTCAAATACACCCAGAAAAGTGTCTTTCTATACTTTACCTATACAAATCAGTGGAATGGTCACAAATAACACATCTAGACAAACTGTGCACAGGCTCAGTCCCGCTGTCAGAACTCGTCCATACTTGATGTGGAATGGGTCCAACATTGTGACATAATTCATTTCTCTTAGTGGTTTAGCGAACACCAGGCCAGCTTGATTTAGAAAGAACACATTCCAGTCAGAAAGCATCAGAGCCACTCAAACACAAGATCTGAGGCAAAATAATAAAGTTATACATTTAGGATAATACAGTCAGTACTATGAGAAAACAAGTTGTCATTTCATGAGAATCAAATGTGACGGCACTGTAGAGGAGGAACATGAGAAGATCAACCTGAGATGTTAAGCTATCATGAAAAATCAGCTCATTTGGACCCACTCCAGTTCTGTTCCAGGTTTGGAGGTGGACGATGCTTCAGCTACATTCTGCAATTTAGCACTTTAGCACACCTTGGCACATTTTGCTAAACCTCTTTTCATGGAGCAGAAAGATTAGAGAATTCTCACATGAATGCAGTGTGATACATGGAGAAGTTTTGAACGTCAAGGTTCATTCTCTTGTAAACTGCTGGAGCTTAAATGCATCCAAACACATCTTTCCATGTTTCCATACATTTGTTCAGTGGTCACTCCAATTCAACATGAAGTCAAATGCCAGTTCCAATGATCAGGTTGAACTCACTTAGAATAAAAGATACACTGTATGCAGACAACATCGTGGTGGCCCAGGCTAGTCCCATTGACGGAGTGTACATCATCTCGGCTATGCCGACAATGAAGCCTCCTCCGACCCATGTAGCTGCAGGATGGATCCACACAGAGCAGATATTAGGACAAAGGGTTTGGTCAAAATTCATTTTTTTACAGATTACAGTGGGAGCTTGAAGAGTCATCAACCATAAATAAGGTTTGCTGTACAAAATACTCCATGAGTACTGGATGTTTTCACACAGAGATACCAAGTACTGTTCGGCAAGATTCTTGGAAGGGTGTTCAGTGAACAATGAACACTGTTCACGCTCTAACATGTGAGATCTACTAGGGATCTACTGACAGAGGAGGGGTCTCTCTCTTTCTCTCCCTCTCTCTCTGTCTCTCTCTCTCTCTCTCTCTATATATATATATATATAAATATATATATACATATACATCGATAGATAGATCGCTAGATACACACACACACACAAATATTTGAGCTGTGAGCTCTCCTCACCTGTCATGGTGAAGATCCCCACCACCATGTTGATGCTCCGGTTGCCCAGTAATGTCATCTCCATTTTATTGGCTCCACTTTTCTTCCATTCCCTCTTGGACTTGAAAGAAGCCCAGAAGCCGGTCCCAAGGACCAACAGGTAGAAAAGTGCCATCATTATCACTCCTGGGATGTTCACGGCCATGATGAAGTGACTGACTGTCTTTTACACCAGCGTATTTTCCACAAAGTGACTGATGAGAAAAACGATGAAAATAACAGAGCCACTTTGGTTAAATATGTTAGTGACAGTAAGTATTGTTGATGTATGTCGCTTCTCAAACAACAGCTAAGATCTTCAATCTGTGTCAAGAGACTTATGTCTTAATTCATCTCCACCAACCTGAGTTTGTCATCTGCACCGTCAACAAACAAGAAGCTCCTCTAGATTTCCTTCACCTGGATCCTCTGCAACAACTTCTTCTATCCACACACCTCAATTCAAAACAGCCAAATGACAGTTTCAGTCAGTCAGTTTTAATAAGCAGAATTGTTTTCCCTGGGGTCATCAAGCCACGTCACATGTGAAACACACACCTGGATCATTCCATCAGTACTCAGCAACTGAAAAGGAGTGAAAACTGTAAGTGGGGTCAAACCATCAAGAATATACAACAAGTCTACTAACTGAATATGGGTGTTACAGTGTAAACTTACACAAATTAACTAGCCCAAGTGAAATAAAGGAATTATCAAGGAGACTTTCTCAGACTGGCGTTGTCTTTTGGGTCATTTAATCGAGTGCTACAGGTTCACCTCCAGCACACATGCTGAGAGTGTTGAGAGTGTGACCACTCAGGTATTCACAGGACAAGGTATTTATACGGAAACATGAAAGGGGGAGACCAGCTAGTTGCCAAGGATGAGCACGTAACAATACAGACATATGTCTCAGGATATCAGGTCCTCTCTCTTTACCAATTGAAGAGGTTCACTTTTGACTTGTTTCTTGTACTGATAAGGATCACATCTTTTAGGCACCTCGCAAAAGCAGAGACATTTGCCAGTCTTGTGAAGACAGTCCTTAACCCTGCACACAATCATTGGTGAACCATAGGAGAGTTCCAGCAAATTTTCCATCACACTCCCTGTTTTCAATCATACAATGATCACAAGCATGTACAAATTTCATAAAGCAACAAATAGTCTCATACACTTCCATTAAACTGTAATCCTATAGGACCATATATATTCAAAGTTGTCTTTAGGAGGTTATCATTTTCCCTTCGAATAATCCCCATTTGTTTCAAATTTTCCTAAAATCTATGTAAAACATATACATAGCAAATTGATAGCCTAAACAATTAGTTTTCAAGTGAGTCAATCAAAACTTAAAATTCTTTGGAGGCTGATGACATCAGGGTTCCGATCCCTGATCTATACTAAAACATTGGAATTTTAAACGTATCACCGGAATGGAACCATTGCATAATTGACAGATTTCCGATATCTTTGGACGCATCAGATCAAAAACACGCATGCGCGGATTTATCTTGAATCCCATTGGTCCGTTTCAAACCGTCACGCGCCACGGGTGAAACGCACGGGTGTTGTGGAGCTTCGCGGTTGTTCGTGCTCAATGACGACAGTGTGTCTGGGTCCGTGTCCGGAGCTGGAATCAGGGGTCACACTGTCAGGTGAGGGTTGCTGTTCACTCACCTCCATGTGTCTGCTTCGTGTGCACTTCAAGAAGAACACGGACATCGGTGAAATAGTCTACAGCCAGCCATGAGCTAGCTGGGTTAGCTTTAGCTTGGCTAATGAACAACTGTCTTAATGAAGTTAGCACTGAGCGGATGTGCGGTTCTCGGTGCTTCGCGGTATTCATGATTAGTCTTTGTTCTGCTCGTTAGGAACTAATTTAAATGTCGCTACACAAAACTCGTCCAGGGTGAAAAGATGGTAAACCAGCTCCAGTGTTATACGTGACGCCACAGGGTCTGGTTTATGTTCCTCACCAGCTGACTGAGTCTGGAACAGAAACTGTTACCCGGGTTAACCAGACACGCCTTTCAGATTCACCGATTATATTTTTCATGTCAGGCTCTGTTAAGTTTTACACATGTAGCAGAGAATGTAAAATATATAACTGTAAGAAGAACGCGTGCAGTGTGTTTGCTCTGCAGCTGCTGCAGCACTTTGGTCCAGGATCATTACCCTCATAGGGACCATAAACTGTTTGATTTGATTGAAAATATTGAGAAGCTAGAAGATGATTGGAATGAATTGTACATTTGTTTGTCCAATATCATCTTAATATTTGGAAATAATTACGATTTATTGCTTTATATACACCTCAGCTGATGTATAAACCATTGAATTATTCTATGGTCCTCTTTCTAATTTACCATTTGGTTTAACCAATATTAATAATTTTGACATTTCTTCACACAAGGTCAGAGACCAACCAACAGAACATTGTAGTGTCTTCACTTGCAGACTTTTTTCACATCTAACACAGGTGTCCCAGACAGAGAGGCACAAACTTGTGTGTGTAATTATACTCAGCAATGTTTGAAGCTACCAAGACAACTTCCAATCAACTTCATTGATAAGGCATTCATTTCCTGAAACTTAAATTTCTTCCTCCTTCTTTCAGGATGATGGAATCGTGCCTGAACAACAAGGTGGAGGAAAGAGAGCAGCTCATAGATGAGCTGAAGGACAACATCTCAGAATTCAGCACTTTACCACAATCACAGGTAAAAAAAAAAACACCCTGTGAGGTTGTGTGTACATTGAGTCTTACCTTGAAACAGCAGATTGTCCAACTGGTTCACAAGAACAAGACCTGGTGGGAGACATTCGGACGATCAGTGGGGCCTCACTCAACATCACTCAGACTATTTTATTATGAACAACATATACAGGTTTATTATTTATGTCGTCTGTCAATGATTTTTAGAGAAACAGATTGTTTCTTTTGTTTCGTCTGGAATTCAGTAATGTTCTCTTTGACCAGGACCAGCGCTCATTCAAGTTATTGTGTGTTGTGGTAGTGATGCAAGGGAGGAGCGCAAAGGTTTTGTGCAATAACGAAGAAAACTAGGGCCTGCTTGCCGAAGTAACTAACTGAGGTTTTCCTGTCACCTTGACCAGTCTGGATTTTTCAATCTCAAGCCAAAAATGTCTCCTATGTTCCTGCAGCATGCCAGCATCGAGGAGAAAGATCACCTACAGGTCTTCCTCCGAATCCGACCCTTCACATTGGCAGAGAGAGCTAACGGAGAGTCACTGGTAAAATAAAGACACACTCTTGTATGCAGGGAGGGGATTTTTGTGGAATAGTTATTATGCTCTTTGTGAATCTGAACATCAGCTGTTTTTGCACAGGATTGCGTTTCCATTGAGTCATCTGATACAGTGCTGCTGAAGCCTCCGTGTTTGTTGTCCTGTGCAAGACAGAGTGTTGACAAATCACTTCCACAGACTGGACAACGCTTTCAGTTCTCTCAGGTCAGTTCCTGAACCACAAGCTGATTTATCTTCTTTCACAGACTTGTTTTGACATTTTCTTTGCCCATTTAAAACACTACACACATTTACTCATCATGTCTAAGCTTGATTCCCTTCTTCCTCAGGTGTACGGTCCTGAGACAACACAGAAACAGCTGTTTGAAGGCACAGTCAAGGATTTAGTGAAAAATGTTCTTGAAGGAGGAAACTCACTGGTTTTCACTTATGGAGTCACCAACGCTGGGAAGACCTTCACCTTCTTAGGTCTGTTTCTCTCCCTTGATCATGTAAACCCTGTTCCCATGAAACACTTGAAGGGGCTCTGTGAAGGCAAACTCAGCTGACACTCTGACCTCCTGCAATGTCCATGGATCTTTATGCTTTGTTTTGGAATTTTCATAGATGCTGTATCTTGTCCCTCTTCTGGGCGTTCACTCGCTAGACAGATGTGAGCAGGCAGTCCTGGCTCCATAACTAGAAAATGCATACATTTGTTTTGGAACTAGCAGACCCATAGATTAGAATGATGAGTTGGGGTTACTAGTGTGACTGCATGAAAGCAGACTTCAGAATATGAGAGAGCATCATGCACCGATGATTGTGTGAATTCATTCTGATTTTCCTGAGACAGTTTAAACAAGTTAAACAACAAGAGTCTAATTCCACAGCTTCTGTAAAGCATGTCCGTTGATTGTAATTCTAGAGTTTAATGATGAAGGAGAGGAGGAACATAACATGACTGTGCACTCTCGTGCCTCCAGGACCAGATGCTGATGCAGGGATCCTGCCCAGGTCTCTTGACGTCATCTTCAGCAGCATCAATGAGCAGGTGTTCGCTGGGATGAGCATCAGGCCTCATCGCTGCAGAGAGTTCATGCAACTCAGTCAAGAGCAGCAGGTGGAGGAGGCAACATTCAAGAGAAACCTCTTCAAGACTCTTAAAGAAGTAACTATTCTATTCACCTTTTAAAAATAAGGCTGCTTGAAACAGACTCGGTCAAACCACAGAGTGTGAACAAAGATGGACGACATGACAGCTCACAATTGTCATCTTCACTCTACAGATGAATGAACGTCATTGTCATTGTTGCTCAGTTCTTCTTTAGTTTTTAAAACTTAAAGCCTGCAGCAGTTTGCTTTAGATCTTTATTTTAATAACTCTCATATGACCCAGGTGTTGTTTTTTAAATAAACATGCTTTAATTGTCTGGCCTTCAGGGTGACAATACCAGCCCGTTGAACTCAACTGCCAACAAGACGCTCATCGAAGGTAGATATGTTTGTTTTATCTATGTATTCAACATGCATCATGGTGTGTCTTGCTGCTATTGCTGATTACTTTCCTCTGAAGGTGCGGCCATCCTTGGGACGACCTTGGCAGCAGAGGACAGAATCAGCCTCGAGGTGGAAATGCACACTAAGTTCTCCGTCTGGGTTTCCTTCTGTGAAATCTACAACGAGAACATTCATGACCTCCTGGAGGTGGTCTCAAGTGGGACCCTGAGGAGGACGGTACTACGTCTGTCACAGGACGTCAAGGGCAACGCCTTTGTCAAAGGTTCATGGAGCTGGTTTTCTTGGTTCAATGAAATAACTTCATATGTGAAGAGTGATGAGCTGCTGTTTACTCACTCAATTTTATTTGTATAGTGTTCAATCATAATGTACATTATCTCAAGGCTCTTTAGATAGAATACCAAGACCTTATTTAACCCAGAGTAACATCTTGTCTAGGTGGAGCATTAACCATTGAACCCAGCTCGATATGTTTGATTTAAGTGAATCAACACCTTGTTTCACTGCCTTTATTCAGTCAGAGTTGTTAAAGAGTTTTGTCTTTATCATCAGAAATGTTTCCACAGTTCTTTACGTCTGCTGGAGACCCAATATGGGACAGAATAAGAAAAGGACCATCTCTCGTTATATAAATATATAGCATGTTTTATTCCTCCCCCTGGGGGGGGAAACACATTTACAGTAGGGCAGCAAAAGAAACTATTCAAGTAAAATAAAAAAAATATTCTGAAATGCTCTATACACAAATGTCTTTAAATGTTGAATATCTTTGTATTTTGTATTTAGACCTGCGCTGGGTTCAGGTCAACAGTGCTGAAGAGGCATACAAGGTGATGAAGCTGGGGAAGAAGAACCAGAGCTTCTCCTCCACCCGACTCAACCAGCTCTCCAGCAGGAGGTGAGTATCAAGCATTGCCTGTGTAACAGGCTTCATCCACCCAGCATGAACCGGTTGGACTCTGAAGTTTGTGTTCACACTGTTGTGATATAAAGTCCTTCTGTTTCTTTTCTCTAGTCACAGTATTTTCTCCATTCGAATTTTGAGGATTGATGATATTGGGACACCAAGGGTCCACACAGTCAGTGAGTGAGTGAAACTCAAGTTTTAACAGGCAGCCTGGAAAACACGTGCAGAGAGAAATTTAGCTGATGAATTATTTTGTCATCAGGTTGTGTCTGTGTGACCTCGCTGGCTCGGAGAGATGCGCCAAGACTCAGAATAAAGGAGAGCGCCTTAAAGAAGCTGGAAACATCAACACGTCACTGCTCATCCTGGGAAAATGCATCAATGCAATGCGGAACAATCAGCAGGCCAGGTGAGATTATTACCTTCTATTTCAAGATGTTTTTGGAGCATTGCGGTGGTACAGGACTATGTGAAATGGTAGAAGACACACAAGCTGCTTTAGCCCGGCCTCTCTATACCAGCCTTTTTACAGAACTTCATGAGGTTAACAGACATTACCCCATTGGTAGAATGTGTTGAGGGGTTTGTTTATTAGTGTTTCTTCTGATAATAAATATCAGAAGAAGAAAAAGACCCTTAAACCCTTCAAAGAAAATGACCTATACTTAATCCATCAATCCAGCTTCCTGACTGCAGTAATTCAGTCTTTAAAATATCCAAGCCCATGAACCTTCCCTTCCTCAGGCTGCTTCAGCATGTTCCCTTCCGAGAGAGCAAGTTGACCCACTACCTACAGGGCTTCTTCCGTGGTCGGGGCAAAGCCTGCATGATTGTCAACATCAACCAGTGCGCCTCTGTGTACGATGAGACCCTCAATGTCCTCAGATTCTCCGCCATGGCACAGAAGGTGCATCCTCTAAAGTCTTGATTGCACTTAAGATTCATCATCATATTTGTGTTAACCGAACCATCTCCTTCCAGGTTGTAGTTTTGTTTTCAAGGCCTCAGAGGTCTGCTGGTGATGTGTCCTTCATTGTCAGCGGTGCTGAGAAGAAGGTTCCTCACAGCACCAGGGGGAGCTCTCTCATGGACTGGGAGAGTAGCCTGGGGGAGGTGCGTTCCTCGGCCAGCATGTCTTTGTTACAGTTGGATCTTTGACAGATAACTCTTCATAGGACACAGTGACCCTCTGTGTGCTGCAAGCCATCATTATGTCTCTCAATGTGTTTGTCCAGGACTACTTGGACGATGATGATGAGAAAGAAAATAACCTGATGGAGGAAACTATGGACAAGACTGACGATGAAGATAAAATCCTAATCAGTAAACAGATGTATCAGGTCAGGCCCTTCACATTTTGATTTGAATTCATTTAAAATATTAAGATAAGATATTGTAATCAATGTAAATTAATAATTGACTTGATGGAATCGGTAGATATTTTTATAGTGACAGTGTGAGAACAGTCACTGGTGTTTTCCAAAGCTGAGGCCCACAATCAGAGAGCGGGGTCACTTGTTCTCCCTCAGACTCTGCTGAGAGCAGAATGATGAAATTTTATCTGAAATATGTTTTGCTGTTGTTTGCTCCTCAGAAGCAAGTGGCTCTGTTGAGGCAGCTGCAGATTGAGCTGAAGCGGGAGCGAGCAGAGGGTATGCTCATTGAGGCGCGAGTGAGAGAGGAAACCAGCGGCGAATACCAAGACCTTTTCACTAAGATGCAGATCGACTTCAAGTGAGACCATTTCTAAACACTTTTATTGAAAAACAGTGAAATCGCAGAGAATCAGAATGAAAAACGAAGAAGCTCCTGTAGTAAAACAGATCGAAACGTTCACTCTGATGAACAACAGCGTGTGTCTGTCTGTGCAGTGAGCGCTTGATGAGGGAGAGAGAAATCTTGGAGGAGCGAGCAGATCGGAGACTCGAGATCTTGAAGAACCTCTATGACAAAATGACTACAGCTGGGACTGGTCAGGATTCGCAAGACATGGTATTACACTCTTCCCTGGATAACAGTGTCACATAGGTCATTACGGTGAAATGCTTTGATGATTAAACATTTAAGTTCCCTAGTATTTTAGCCAAAGCTTTGATCCAAAGTGACAAAAACAAATGAAACTGAATATGCTTTGTCTGTGTCTAGTGTTGCCCTCACACGTTTTCTCCATCCTGCAGGACAAATCTCTTGACCCCTCCAACTTGATAGACTTCGAATCTGCCAAGGCAGCATGTAAATGTCTGGACTCAGGTGAAGGGAGACCCGTGAAGGAGCTGGAGAGGAAAGTGTTGGAGCTGTATGAGCACCAAGAGAAAGTCAAAGAGAAGGATAGACACAAAGGTCAAGATGCAATCCTGCAGTCTCTGTGTTTTCAAACATGAACTCCAGAAAATGTCGAACAACAACTTACTTCCTTTTCTATTCATTCAGGTGACACCACTGAAGAGGATGAGGAAAAAAAGTCAGAAGTTTCCCGGCTGCAGAAACAAGTAGAAGATATGCAGAGGGCAGCACAGAGACGCTTACAGGGCTGCTCTTCTGCAGTCGAGATGGAGAGTTCACCCGAGCGAGACCAGCTGCAGGTGAGAACCATAGACGTCACCAGGTTCCAGTTTTTTTGAATTCCAAATCATTGACAAATTTCTTTAATGCTGTTTAATAAATCTTCCATCCTGACCCCTAGGAGGCGCTGGCAGCCCTGGAGAAGGAGAAACAAGCCAGAGAAGACATCCTATCTGCTCTAGAGTATCAGACTGTGGGTAAAGAGGAGGCTCTGGCTTCCTTAGAGGAGGAGAGGAAAGCAAGGGAGGATGCCATTGCCTCATTTGGTGAGCTGAGGCGAGGCAAAGAAGAGGCATTAGCGTCCCTCAAAAAAGAGGTCAAATATAAAGAGGAGACCATCGCAGCTCTTGCAGAAGTGAAGGAAAGCAGAGAGGAAGCTCGTGCTCTTCTGGAGAAAGAGACAAAGAAGGCGAGCAAGCTTGAAGAGGAGAGAGGGAAGAAGCAGCAGCAGGTTGACTCACTGCAACTGGAAGTCAAGGACCTGACCTTGAAACTGGAAGCTCTAGAGCGTCAGGTGAGCACAGAGTTAATGACACTAAAACCATGAAACTGTTGAATATGTTTTGTCGCTTACGCTTCATGCTCTGAAGCTTCTTTTTAAATGATTCATTAAATATATGACTTTTTGTTGCTGAAATAATTTTTAGGTGACGAGTGAGAGGCAGAGAGCTGAACAGGCATTATTCCAGTTGGATGATCACTCCAAGCAGCTCCAGGTGAAGACTGCTGAGATCCACATGCTGGAAGCGCAAAACCTGCAGCTGCAGGCCTCCGCAGCATTGTCCAGTGATCAGCTAAGAGAGGAGGCATCAGTGCTCAGGAAGAATCTGGCTGATGAGAAGGAGATAAATGAGAACAAGCACTTTCAAACAGTTGAGCTGGAGCATGAGTTGCAACAAGTCAAAGACCAGCTGGCACACACATTGCAGCAGGAGCAATTTAACAAGGAACTTCATCAACAGCTTGAAGTGTCATCAAGACAAGTTGAAACACTCAGGAAGGCACTTCAGGAGCAGGAAGTGATGTCACAGCAGACACTGGATGAGCTGAGATCTAAGCTTGAATGTCAAGAGTGTTCTTCTGAAGAAGAAAGGGTGAAGCTCAGAGCAAAACTAGATGAACAAACTCAGGCCTCAGAGAAACAGTTAGAGGAGGTCAAAGAAAAACTGCAAGAACAACAGACCATGTCACAAAATCAGCTAGATGAGCTGAAATTCAAACTGAGTGAACAACAAGAAACTTCTGAAAAAGTCTTAGACGATCTGAAGCTAAAGTTCTGCAAGCAGGAGGTTACTACAGAGCTGCTCAAGGCAGAACTGGAAAAGGCTAGGTCAAAGGGCAAAGATTCCTCCTGCTCAGCTGAGGAGCTCAAGAGGTTAAACTCTGAACTTCAGACAGAGGTGGCAGCCCTGAGAGAAAAACTTTCAGTCATAGAAGAAGCTCAACTTGCCTCTTCAGAGAGAACTCGGACAGAGATGGACAGACAGGCGCAGGAGAGGGCGTCTGAAGAGCTGCAGAAGAATCTGCTGGAAAAGGAGGCTCAGGTTAAAGCCCTGCAGAAGAGTCTGCAAGAGGCACTGGAGCGGCGGGAGGAGGAGGAGATCCAGGCAGTGCAGGAGGCTCGACGCAGGGAGGCGGAGAGACGCAGGGAGCTGCTGGCTGTCGCTCATGAGGCCATTGCTCAGAAAGATGAGGAGCTGGAGAAGAGAGGCGATGAGATCAACAGGTAGTTGTTGATCTTGTAATGTTCTCTTCACTTAAAACAAATGAAACTCATTGTAAATCTGCACCACTCTCATCGCGGTTCTCATCTTCAGTCCCAGGAAACTGGTGAAAATGTGCTAGATTTTTAGTTTTGTCTAACCCCATTTAAATATAAATGTTAAGCTCATGATAGGGAATTTCATTTTAAGGATTTTATTTTATTGCCAACATTTGTCATTTCCCAGACTGAAGGAAAATGCTAAGCAGGACTCTGAGAAAGTTGAGCGCCTCCACCTGGAGCTACAGAGGAAAGAGGAGGAAGCGTCAGATCTCAGAGAGAAACTGGCTGACTACAAGAAGCAGGTCCAGCAGGTCCAGAAGGAGGTTTGTATGCTACTATGTAATCTATAAAGTCAAACATAAAAGCTCTTTATGTTAGTGTGGAGAGAGACACAGTAATCATTCTATACTTCAAGCTTTTTAACACATTCACTGTAAATATCAGTCCATTGATAGAAACAGCAGAACTTTCCTACCTTCACTTACAACTGAATGTTTTTTTTCTGAAGATTTCTGCAATGCGGGAGGAGGAAAGAATTCTGAGACAGAAGCTGATGGACACGGAGAAAACCAAGAAGCAGCTTCAGTCTGATGTCGCCAACAGAGACAGAATCATCCAGCAACTGAAACTGGTAGAACATTTATCAAACTAAATTTACCAGCAAACAACAGTGCCCTCTTTAGTCTGTAAAATGATCCAGTGAATTTGCTTTCTTTTTGTCTACTTGCTGGTGTGTTCTTGCCATCTTCATCTCTCCTTCTCTTCAGGAACAGTCATGTGACACAAAGAGTGACCAGATACTGCAGCTCAACCAGGAGGCATGTAAAGGTGTGTGTAATAATCCCATTCATCAATCAACAATGATATAATTTAAATCTTAAAACAACCTCACCGCTAATTTTGTGGTTTTGTTGATCTGTAGAGCTAAAGGCCAAAGATCGTATGATGGAGGACATGCGTTTGGCTCTGACAGAGCAGGAGGAGACACAGGTGCAGATGGAGGACATCCTGGAGCAGAAAGTGAACCTCATCCAGGAACTGTCTGAGGGTAAAAAAAAAACACAGGGCCTAAATAATCAGAAATGAACTAGTCTATGTAAATATTAGTTTAATCAGCTAAAATAATATCAAGTAATAACTTTATAGTGTCTATGGAGGCGTGATAAAACACATCGGTAAAACATTCTTCCTTGAAACATAAGTCCTTTTTTTTTTCCCCATTTCAGAAGTAGAAAGACTGAAAGGGAAGTTGATGCAATACGTTGGTGGAGCAGAGGCACCCTGTCAGGTTGACAGCTCATCACATGATATCGAACAGGCCAAACAAGAAGCTGCCCAGGCCCAGGAAAAACTGAAAGTAATGATGGGAAATATATATTGGAAGTTTGTGTTGGGACAGGGACGAAGTTAGTGATGGGGACAGAAAGAAAAATCAAACAAAAAAAAAATGTAATAAAAAACACTTGTTAACAGCTGTGCGCAGACAAACACCAGGCCGAACGCAAGAAGTGGCTTGAAGAGAAGCTCTCTCTGATTGGCCAAGCTAAAGAGGCAGAGGACAAGAGGAACCAGGAAATGAGGAAGTTTGCCGAAGGCCGGGAACGTTACGCTCACCAGCAGAGCCAGATGGTAAGACACCTGTGACCACTGAGAACTGAGGTGCAGTCAGAGATAACCTCCAAACATGGAACAAATCTCCCTCATTTAACAGTTTGACTGATAGCAGCTCCTGAGGTCTTTCAGTTTTTACTTGCTTAACCATCAACTGTCCCCTGTCCCCCAGGAGGCGCTGTTGTCCCAGCTGACAGAGAAGGATCAGACCATGGAGACATGGCGGAAGGAAAGGGACACTCTGGTTGCAGCTTTGGAGGTTCAGCTCCAGAAACTTCTCTCCAGTCAGGCAGAGAAAGACAAGCTCATCGAAGAGCTCCGCCACAACACCACACAGCTGCCACCAGAGGTCAGTGTAAGAAAAGAAATCCTAGACAGGACAGACCATACCGAGAGTGTGAGAAGCTCTGATAGTGAGTGTTTCCCTGCTGCTGTTTTTTGTTTGCCCTGATTCATTCTAAAATATTTAGATGCCAATGATAATGGGAAATGTGACATTTGTGTTTAACTATTTAGAGGCACATGATTATCTGAAGTCTCAAATGTGATGTGTTTCCTGGATAATTTGAATTATTCCATTAGCATTATTCAAGGTTCAAAGTTTTTTTAATTGTCATTTCTCCATAAGTGAGACACATACAGTCATGAAATTGCATTACTCAAGGGCCTGTGGTGTTGCAGTAAGTGTTAGTATACAGACAGTGTTACTGGTAATCTAAAGTATTAAAAAAATAAAAATAGTATAACAATACACCATAGGGTATTATGTATATACCACAAGAAATAAAACAAAGAATAATATAGCTAATACACCATAGGGTATAAAATGTACTCATATTAAAGTATATTAATATGTCAATAAGGCACATAGAACAAACAGGTTTTTTTTTTTTTTTTCTCAAGGCTTGCAGTGCAATAAAACATGTAGGGGTGCAAAACATGTTAAACATGTATTTGGTGGAAACTGAAATTTAGAGTGCGATAAATTCCTGTTATAGTGTGGTGATTGTGATGGTGATGCCCGCATGGTGCAGTTGCAGGCAGCTCTGCATGAGAGGGAGGCCGACATTCAGCGTCTGAAGGAGGAGCTGAGAGTGTCCACTGTCTCCCAGGTCAGCTCAATATGTTTATGCATGATATATGAAGCGCAAGAGAAACTAGAGGAACTCCACAAGACTGTGTGTTTCATGTTGTCTGAAATAATCTCACACACACTATGGCTCCACTGGGCAGACGGGTGCACCATCAACTTATTCAAGATAAATGGTTTTGTTCTCATTATGTTTACATGTATTTCCTGTTCTTTCTATGGCAGCATGAAAGCAGCCAGAGCTCTGCTTCACCAGCAGAAGAACCCCAGAGTGAAAGCGTCAGCAAGCAGTCAGAAGTAGGGAGGCAAACCAGAGAGTCGGTCAGCAGCCAAGTAAGTTCAAGAGACGAGAGAAATGAGACATTCATTGATTAACTTTACAGGACATTCAGGAGTGCACAGTTACACTTGTTACATCACAATGTGTGTGTCCCAGGGATCAGCTGGCTTCCCGTCTGTCCTCGATTCGTCTGAGATCTCCACGGAAAATGGCCGCATGAGCCGCTTCCCTCGGCCAGAGCTGGAGATCTCCTTCAGCCCTCTGCAGCCCAACCGCATGGCTCTGAGGCGCCAGGGAGAGGAGAGCGCTGTCACTGTCAAAATCACCCGCTCAGCACGAAAGAGAAAGAGCGGAGAGATGGAGAAGGTAAGAACCAGTCACTCATCAGTGACTACGTGAATGAAAACAGACAATGATTCACAAACTCATCAGATAGGGTATCGAACCTCCTTATGTTTTGTGCTTCAGGGATTTACACCCTCAGGTTCCCTAGAAACTCAGAGAGATAACGACCTAGATGTTTTTCTGGCATGTCCTGTGGAGACTGCGAAATTGAATCTATTTTGAAAAGGCATGAAAACAATTTGTTGAAATGTTTGAGTACAAAGATCAAGGACAACAAGTCATCATATGAGTTCTCAACAGGAACTGCTTGAGATGCCACAGAACAGTTAAAGGTCGTTCTCAAGGCACCGTCTCCCTGAGAACTTATTAAATGTGCTGAGGAGCTGCACGTGTAAATGAGATTGTTTCTACTGATGCAAGTGAAGTAGGCTAATGCCTCTGTTTCAGTTGTTTCCCTGAGGTGTGACACAAACGCTTGTGTAAATACCAAAAGGCAAATATACAATGTAACATACACACACTACATTGTATTTGTACATGCATTTTTCATGGCTCCACCACTGCACACAAACATGTTCACATCACACAGAGAGACAATGTTCTCATCAATCATAAATACAGTTCACAGGTCACATCATTGTTCCTCCCACTTCCTGTGGGGGTGGGGGCTCCTGACATCGCTCTCCCCATCATCTGTATCTCCTGCCTGTCGTTGTGGGAACATTTTCTAACAATTTTAACATGTTAAGACCTAAATCTCAAACAGCAGGTGTGTTTACCTTGGATACTCTTTTTACTTTGCGTTATATTTTAAGGTCATTTGTCTCTTTTTCAAATGTGGGACCAAACATTCACTGGTTGAAAGATTTGTTTTCAGAGGTTAAAGGTCAAGGTCACAGTGACCTCAGAACATGTTTTGGCCTCTTGAATAAAAAAGTCATAGTTTGTTTTTCTTCCCCTTGACTATAAATTAAAATATGGGAGGAGGAGGCGTACAAACCTGCCACCTCTTTCATTGTGATCTGTGTTGGTGGTGTAATTATAAGTGGAGCATCTCAAGCCACTGTTCCACATATAGCTTCATGAAAGCATTCGTGCTCACACAGTGCTATCGCTGTCGTCACTGCAGCTCCACAGTCTCAACAGGTGGTTGCTCACCTTATAAACACGGAACCTCTCATGTTCCCAGGTGGTGGTGAGTGTTGAGGCATGAAAAATCCTGTAGTCAGTAATTCAAATTCACGTGTGCGCAGTGTTTTAACTTGTGATAAAGTTTATTCTTAATGAGCGTCGCTGTGACATGAGTGAGCCATGAGGACAAATAAAAGAGACTGACCCTCATGTCACCTTGGATTGCTTTGGTATTTTTGTAAAAGTAAAGACATCCTTGGAACACAACCCTCTGCATCCCACACAAAGTGAACCTTGCTGAATTAAAGATGGAGGTGGTTTTGTGGAAAGCTAATTAGAAACTTTTAGTTACAGCAACTTTGAACATGTGGGTTTATGAATTAAGGTAGAAGTGGAAGAGAGAGGATACCAGCGTTAATAAAACCTTTGAAATCCTTAACATGGAATCATTGAAAGTCTTGACCCTTCCCCTTCGTCTTCATTCAGTTTCTAGTTCCAACATTTCTGCCTGAAACACTCACACTTGTGCATAAAGCAGAAAGTGTTGTTTAGTGTTTGATGAAGAGTCCAAGCCGCTGGCGAGGGGTTGGGGATGAAGGCGGGGGAAATCTTTTCATATTTATAGATTTATGAATTATGCATCCAGTCCCATCCAGACATTTTAGCAGCATGACAGAAGAAACTTTGAAATACGTAATTTAGAGGAACAGATGTGAGTTTAATCAAAGACTGGAGGAGAAACTGAAGGTTGAACTAATGAGCTCTGTTCTGCTGACTGAGCTCAGTTCCAGGGAACAGGTGGGGGTTGGTTTTTGTGGTGGGGGGTTCATAGAGCAGGTTCTCACGTGACACCAGATTTCATTATGGAGATCTGGGACACTTCAGTCAACATTTATGAGCTAGAGCACTTCTCTCTAAAACAGCAGGCTGAGAGGAATGATGAGACAGACTCAGACCTGGGGGTTTAAAGATGCTGTTCCTCCCTAAACTGCATGACAGTTACACGAAAATCTGTCTCCTATAAAAGCACATATTGGAACATTTATCCATGTGAGCCTCTAAAATAGGATCTAAATATTAACTGAGGCACATTTTCTTTCTTAACAAACCCATTCAGCACCATAGACATGGCCTGCCTGTTTTTGTTGTACACTTTGTTCCCTGTCTCACTCATTGATGCTGCAATGACCCAGTTTCCACCTGGAAAGCAAAGATTCAAACGTATCTCACCAAAAGACAGATAGAGGAGGTTTGAACTCAGACAATGTCAACACATTCAGTAAATGACCCGGTCGGCTTTCATTCAGTGTCAGGCCAAAAAAAGACTGAGTCATGTTCAGAGTCCTACAGGAGAGAAGGAGAGAGATCAGAGAGTTTAGAGGAAGCACGGGGGAGGGGAGTTAGAAACCAAGGGAGAAATTGACCAAAATACACTGAGGGGGGAGAGTTCAGTGGAAGGTGGGGGCGGCACAGAAAGGGTTAGAGCTTCAAGACACAAGCCAGGGAGGAAGAGCAGAGAGAGGGAAAACTGGAGAGGAGTAGGCAAGCAGGCTGAGCTGGATTGGGGGGGGGGGGGATCAGAAGTGAAGATGAAAGAGGAGGGATTGTGGGTAGGATGGGAATAGAGTGAAAACAAAAATGATCAGGGGAGGGCAGAGTGAGCAGAAGAGAGACTTAAGATCTGAGCTCGTACTTCACATATACATCCGTTCACATGGCGTCTCCATCTCCTCTTCACTCCTCCACTGAAAGTGAACGACATGTTCACAGCAAGGACTTAGGCCTATGCTGCGATTGTCTGGGTAAACCACGCTTATATTTATATGGCAAATCCCGAGTTTAAACTCGAGTAATGGTCACATCTGCAGTTTGTTCAATGAGAAAATTAAATCTGCTTTTAGACTGCTGCATCTATGTGCTGGATGTTCTCAGTGAGTGCTAGTTATCCGTGCCAGTTCAGTGAGAGACGTCAATCTGTTTAAAGACCTTTGGTTGAAGTCTTTTATTTATGTGAAGGAAATGGACGTCGAGAATGGAGAAAACACTTCTTTAACCAAGCTCTTTCTTTTTTCAAGTCTCACATTTTCAGGAGAAGCAAACGACGGCCAACGTGTGAGGTACATTTTTAATTCTATTACAGAACTTAACATTTTCATCCTTCAATCACAAATCCCCCATTACATTCTCCATCTTCATTCAACACCGTAGCTTAGTTCATTCATCTTTGTTTTCAGTGAAGCAGTTTTACTCAGCAATGCACTTTATAAAGCAGGTTCCACCTTAAACATGAGTTTAAACATGAGTTTTTAATGAGGTCTTTGTGAGGGAGCAGACGTCTTTCATCTTCAGTCTCTTCATTGGCTGTTGTTCAACAGGAGCCACAGGGCTGAATGAGAAAGTGAGGAAGCAGGAAACTGTCTTAACTGCTATGTTCCTTGTTTCAGTGGGGAAATACGCTGCCACTCTCCTGAGTGGGAGCCTCAGCTTTACATGCACGTAATGAGATTATAGCCAGTAATCAGTGAGGCATTGCACCGAGTAGGATGTTTACACCGGTTGCTCGTTGGAGCGTTCCGTTTATTTGCTCGTTTCCATTCCACGAAGTCAAGTGTGACGAATGCCTGAAGACGCTCCTCTCACATCAGGCTGCCATGTCACACATTCCCTCCAGCATTCAACCCCCAAAACAAATCCCTTCCTCTACTCTGTGTTTAACCTTGTGTTGACATGAGGGCTGGAGCCTGTCTCACTCAATACAAATACTACAGGTTGAGATGTATTAAATCGGTCTGCTCAGATGATGAGTCTTCCTGTTAGGAAATAGCGGAATGTTTCTGCTCTGCTCGTTGACTGGGATCATCAAACACCGCAGCCCATGACCTGGAGGGATGTGTTATGTATTTGTGCGTACTGGACATGGGACAGAGATGGGTGGGGAGAAGGTGTTGGGGTCTAAATGCATGCGTGTCTTTCACACCTTTGTAATGAGACAGCCCAGTCACGTCACAGTCCGGTTCTGAGTTAGTTAACGTCCTGTCATGCTCTATAGAATGAAAAGACTTACTTTGCATGAAGCTGCAGGAAAAGGCCTGAAAGACTCTGACAGTACGATCGCTGTCTGCTGCAGCTTCAGTCTCAGTATGACTCATTATAATTCCGGAGCCAATGACTGAATATAATTAGGCAGCTTGAGTATCTCTTGACGAGCAGACTAATCACAAGTTCACATTTGGTCTTGCTTTTTCATGTCGTCCTGGGATATAACACTTGCGCTTCTTCTGTTAACCAGAGGGTTTTATAGAGACTTAAACAGAGCTCTGGTTTTGTTCCGTCCTCTTGCTGTGACCTGCTCTTCTGAGGTGAAGCCACAGTACGATACTCCTGGATGTTATTGGGATTCGGTTCCTTGCGTGTGGACACTTGAGCGGCTAACTGGGTCCAAGTGTAGGAATTACACTCGGGCTGCTCAGTTGAGTCGGAGCAGATGTTTTCACTGTTGCTGAGAATCTTCATCACAGTTTTAGCGTCATGATTTTGGAGTTCGGTGGCCCTGTCAACAGAAGTGCTGTGAACTGATGAGCTCATCTGATATGGGCGGCTGTGGCTGAGGGGGTGGAGTGGCGGTACAGTTTGTGATGAAATTTCTGTTTGCGTGGCGGATGACAAGTCCCAGGATGCACTGTGTTATTTAGAGACTGTCATTGTTTGAGCTTTCCAAGGAGAGCACGTGGTCAGCGTGCACCCTCACAGGTCGGCCTCGGCCTGTGAGTCAGAACCACTTCATCTGCTGGAGCGCGTAAATGCACTGAGATGAGTCACATCGCTGGGTCTAGTGGTTTTATTGGTGTGATTTGGTTTTGACGAGGGGCAGAGATGAAGGAGCACGTGCTCTATCAGACTGTTGTCGAAGGGAGGTGAGCTGGAGGGTGAAGCTTGTGATTTACCAGGTCTGAGCTGTGGGTCGTCTCGGCTCAGCTGAGGTGACACTGCGTCGACCTGAGCACCGAGCCACCGTGGTTGGAGCCTGACGGGAACCCAGCTTGTGTTTATATGGTTATGCGTCTCTGCAGCTTTGACAGTTAGTGTCCATTGTGTCAGGTGTCAGGCACACCCACCCTAGCATGAACACAGCACACAGGTGTGAGTCGGTGACAACATAAAACACGCACAGATGAACAGTTTGATTCATACTCGACCACTTCATGCCATCTCATTCCACTCATTACGTCTCAGATCTTTCCAGAGTTCCCCTTTCTCGCCTGAAGAACTCAAACAATGAGAAGCAGTAACAAAGTCTGGTCTTTAATGGACATTTTTCTCACGCGTGTTTGACACTGACTCCAGAATCTTGTTCACTCATGGAAACTGAAAGTTAATTGCGTGTTGATGAGACACAGCATTTTGTTGTGGGAGCAGTTGGGGTTGTCAGCTCCTTCAGTCTCTCAGACGAGTAAATTACAGTCAATTGAATCTTATTTTCTTTCCCTCACAATTATTCCGCCTGGTAAAATGGTAAAAGTGGAATCGAATGCTGAACGATGCGGCTGAAGCACAAAGTGTCCAAACGTTTTTCTCCCCATGTCTCAAACTCATCTTGTCCAGATGCTTCTGTCATTACTGAACATTCTGAGGTTGTTTTACCGTGTGTTTGTGTGTGACAGGAGGAGGTGGAGGCAGCGAACAGAAGGAACACAAGAACTAAACTGACGACAAAGCTGACCCCACACAAAGAGGAGGTGACGATACATGCATAACCATGAACATGTGCTCTGATTTAGAAACTTAAAATATTAATTATTGAACTGCAACAAATAGGTCACATGATTCATGATCTTTCTTCAGACTGTTTCACTTTCACTTTGATTTAATTTGTTGCTTTAATCCAGTTTCTGGCCCATCGGACTTGTAAATTCAGAATCAAGAGCTGGATTCTTCCTTTGTCAACTTAAAACACATTTCACGCCCTTTTTGACATCCACTTGATCTCAGACATCTAGGGTCACATCATCACCTTTAATCCAAAAAACACAGAAGAAAGAAGACAACGATGTCTGTCCTCATTGTCTCCAAACTGTTTTCAGAAGAACAGAGACGTTTTCTAGTTTTGCCTCATTAGCATCATCCTGCTTTGATCTTTAATTGCTGCTGCGATAAATCGGCAGATTTCATATAATTTGTGCTAAGATTCATATATTCGACCCCCTCCACTGTTCTTAATATCACAATCTGTTGAACACGCTCTGTGGACACAATAACCACGGTTTACTGTTCTCTGATCAGACCTTGTTGGCAGCGGGTCGCCAAGACTCCCGCAGCAGCATCCGCAGCCGAAAGGAAGGAACGCTGCAGAAGATCGGAGACTTCCTACAAAGCTCTCCGACACTGCTGGGCACTAAAGGTCAGTGTGTCAGTGAGCCACTCGTCACTGAGGCTGGTTTCCCCTGGTTTCTGTACAAAAGCATCATGGGAGTGGGGTTGTGTCAGATAAACAAGAACTCAGGAAGATCTAAGATGATCTGACTCTGCTTACCTTGTTTAAATATAAAATCAACTCGTCTGTCATGTTTCCAGTGCACCTGAACCTCATGATATTTTTTCAAAATGCCTCTGCAGCAAAGAAGATGATGAGTCTGGTGAGCGGCCGAGTTGATGCAGACTATGCAGGCTCCTCCTCCTCCTCTTCATCCCTCAGTCTGAGAGCAAAGAACAAGAGGAAGCTGTACAGGCCTGAGATTTCCTCCCCCATGGACATGCCCTCACACCCAGTGCGTTTCTGCTGAGCAACAACACAACCCGAGTTCTCGAACAGAAACTTGGCAACAGTGTTGCGTTTAGAGGCTAACTCTGTTAAACTTTGTTCTCGTAGATCATCAGCCCAGACCCGGCGGAGAAAGAGAGCGACCATCAGATCATCAGGAGGCGTCTTCGCTCCAGGATGATGAAATAAGGAATATTCCTAAAGTGGAGTCGCCAGTCAGCTCGTTCTGTGACAGTAAAGGAAAGTTCCACATCTTTGTTTCAGACATTTCTGTTCTTTAAATGACCAGTTGCTGTCAGTCTTAATTCAGTTAATCTATAATCAGATGTCTGATGATGACATCACGTGATATCATCAGTCACCTTATATCATCATTCATTTATTTTCTCTTTAGACAAAACAAGCTGACTTTTCCTTTACGTGCAATGAACCCTCACTGTTCTCATGTAGGTGAGATTTGTTTGAATCTGCAGTTACTTTATATTTAGTTTCATATATTTAACATTTCTGTTCTAATTAAGATCTTAGATTCATATTTTTTAACATTCATTAATCTTTTCTTTTTCTATCTTGTGAAGCCACTGATTTAAGCTTTGTGTTAAGGAAGATAAACAGTTAAAATTCCTTACAGTTAAAAGTCAAACACTCATTCCTGCTGCACTTTATTTCAAAGAACAAATGTGACTTCGCGCACATCAAAGTCGTGAGACGTGAAGGATCCTGCTTCTCTTTGGTTAAATTTAATTTGAGGTTGAAACATTAGTTTCAATGTTCGGTTTATTCATCAAACCTTTGTTTCAGTCTTTTAATTAAAAAATATAAAACAACCCATCATTCTTTGTTTCATCACTTTAAGTAAGATTTTTTTTGTTTTATCACAGCTCAGTGGACTTTCTGTTGGAACGTCTCCTCTGTCCTTGAGCGTCTGGGGTGTTCACTGATCACTGTCTCAGCAGAACAGCAGAACTTTGTTACTCTGGAAAATAACCAAGAGACAGCTGCTCCACACTGGAAACACTCATTCTTTAATCATTCACATCATGGTTGAATCATCTCACACACACGCACACACAACCCTTGTGTCCTTGTTCTTCTTCATAAACTTGGTCCAGCTGAAGAGGGACACTACTGATGAATGTGAAAGTTTTTCTTTGTCTCCTCTTCGTCTGTCCAGGTTGTCACATCTCTCATCATTAGCTCGTCCTCTTTTTCCTTTCCACCACTGATCATCTGATTAGTGGTCTGTTTCTTCTCTTCATCTCAGAAATCTCATTATCCAGCTCAGCCTCCTCATCCTAGTCTTCCGGAGAGCTGAGACCCTGAGAAGAGGACAAGTGATGAGATGAGGACAGACTGATTACTAAAATTTTTCCATCATTAGACGTCTTATTTTTCGATCTGATTTTAACGACTTGTCCCAGCTCAAAGACGCTGCTGCAGGAATTAGACTGAGCCCTTGTGACAGAAAAACTGGCACCCTATTCATCCTGAGATCAAAAACTTTGTCTCAAATGATTCAAAGTTATGATTCAATCAGACGTGTTACCAGGTCACCAGGACATCTGGTCAGCACCACATCTGGACATTAAAACTCGGATGTTGCCTCATCAAGCGAGTCCACAGTGAGGGACTTTATCTCAAGGTTTGATTCAAGAACCTGTTGGTTTCTCAACATGAGTCATGTTTGATGATTACTGAGTGTTGCTGTAGTTTGTTGTAAGGCATCACTGTGTCTATTTTAAACATTAAACTGTCTTCACACCTGACTCTGATTGGACATCGATCCTCCAATCACACAGCTCCCAGCCACCCTGGGTGAAGTGACTTTGTTGTTCTTGAGAAAGCAGCTGTGACCTTCAGCTCTTATTTTGGCGGAGAAAAGAGCCGCAGACGTTGCACATCTGCGTTCCAGCTGTTTGTGCAGTGAGTGCGGAGGAAGCATCAGAAGCGTTCAGGTCGTGATGGATCTGCCAGAACCAACAGTGTGGAACGCTTCCTGCCACAGGTTATTAATAACCCGGTCCACAGCTGCTGCGGCAGAGACTTGATTCCTGCTGACACCCGGAGCTGCTCCAGCAGCGTCTGCAGCTTCCTGGTGATCATGGAGGAGCGAGATGCCTTCTCTGCTAATGACTGAACCGCCACCAGTCTGACTGACACTGCCGAGCTGCTGCGGAGGGGGCCACGTTTCCCAGCATGCAACATCCATGTTAGCTGTGTGACACAGTGATGCCATGAAGTGGTGATGTCACCTGGGTTTTTATCTGGTTTGGCTTCAGAATAGGCATCTATAGTACACTATAGTGCAGTATAATATAGTATAATCTGTCCTTTGCCACCTGAGACTTGAAACCTGAAGAGTCCAACAACTGTCGTCCTTATTCAATCATCAGAACAATTAGAGACCTCTGATGTCAGGCTTCACAAAGATGGAACATACAGTATCTGTCCTGAAGCTCACAGGGCATCAGTGCACTGGCTAAAAGAGACAACATCAATGTTTAAGTTCCCAAGATGCACCTGTGGCCTCTGAGGCTTGAGTTGAACATCAGTGTAGCGTAAAGATCAAACCCAGGAAATCATCCATCCGTCCACCGCGACCCTCGCATTGCCACACGTCGGTGACCTAGAAACACCGAGGTGTGTGTGTGTGTATAAGTGTCATCACCTCCTCCATCAGCCTCCCTCTTTTGTTTAATGTTAAGTTAATTGAACTAACAGTTTTAAAGTAAGAACTGTTTGATCTTCTGCTCTCAACTCAGCAGAGGATGATGAATTCCATTTTCTTCAAGGGGTGAAAGATGTTCATTAAAAGTTTCCACATGTGTTGGTTGATGGGAGGTGAAACCTGCAAGCTCATTATCGTAAAACTCCTCTGAACCTCAGGAGCCAGCTGATTACATCGTCACGCTGTTTGATTCTCTGTGTTTTATCGGCTGGTGAACACTACTCAGGCGACAGAGAACAAGCAGCTCAGATGAAGGAGTTTGAGCTCATGATTCAAAGATGAGATGAGACGCAGCGACATGTCTTCGACTGAGGCTGGAGCACAGAGCTTTGCTCCGTGAGATCCAATGGCGAAGCCAGAATTTGATTCTGAATGTTTCCTGTGTCTTGTTCCTGGTGTTAAAAATATAAAACCTTTCAAATATTTAATTGCCATCAAACAAAAGCTGATTCAAGTAGGACTGTTGGACCCACTGGTTTGATTCTTCTGGAGGTGTTGTCCCAGTGGATCCGCCCCAGTTTCCTCCAGCCTCCATTAAACCTGAGACGTGTGAAGATCCTCCAGAGGAGGGCTCCATCCTGACGCGGAGACAAAGCTTTAGGTGTTATGTGTCTGGTCCATCAGAGGGAGATGGGACGATGACGGAGTGATGAAGGAGCTGAAGAGACCAGACCTGATTCGGGTTTGTTGACTTCACGCTTGGACTTGTCGGGCGAGCGTGAGTGGAGCTGACATCTGACCTCTGGGTGGTGTCATGGCTGAGAGAGAGAGAGCTAGAGGAAAATGGACGAGCCTCTGGTATTGATTTCTGGGGAAGATGCTCAAGCGCTGAAGCCTCGTTTCCACCACAGAGGAAGAAAGATGGAGCCTGATGTGGACGAAGGATCTTGACCTTGTGAACAGTTTAACTCAGATGCAGATTTGTTTAATCACAACAGTACCCCCTGCAGGCAGTCAACAGAACTGCTCCCATCCGTCACTGCTGAGGCTAATAATTGTCACATTTTATGCCTCTGTGTGTGTGCCCTAATGTTCACTTTCTCCTCTGTACCTTCAGACCAGAGGCTCCATTCTGCCGCCTGTAATGTTTCCTCACTGTGAACCTCTTCAGCTAAATCACAGACAATCACACTTCAGCCAGAGAAACGACTCTGAATGGAGCGTTAGGGAGGAGATGGATTTTATATCTTCTCCAGACGAGCTCCTTATTTTAAAACAAATAGAGATTAATCACACACACACACATACACATTATGGTACATATGGTCTGTTGATGAGTGGTCAGAGGTCAAAGTTCACAGAGTTTGAACATGACTGTGACTGAAGCTGCTGTTTGAATCATTTTATCGATCTTATTTGGTTAAGGCCTTTCCTTCCCGCTGGTGGGAATATGATATGAAGGTTTAAGTGCAGCATCTTTTCTCACCTCACAGAACATCACACCACAGAGCGGAGGTGTCACATCTGGATGGAATACATCTACATTATTTCTTGGAGATGCTACGAGGCCATCTGCTCGGTGGCAACACGCCCATGCGAGGCGCTGGGCGCCACTGCGTCATCATGACGAGTCGAGTGCACTCTGAAAAACACACAGAGCGTGTTAGAGTTATTTATATTATTTGTGAGCGACTATTTATTGTATTTATGCTGACTCCACTTTATTTCAGGTTATCTGACTCAGGTGTTTGACCCCGTGTTCAGCACTAACAACATGGTAATGATGAATGACTCATTTCTGCTCAGCACACACACACACAAATTCAAACTTATTTCTGTGTGTGTGATAAGCACTGATGGGAGTGAGGTCATGTGGAGTGAAATGTTGCCTGAAGTGTCATGGTCATCAGTGGGTGAAGATGCACGTCGAGGCAACAAATACAGAACGTGGTGTTTTATCAACGTCTCCCTAACACACACACGCAATGTTTCCACTTTGATCCGTTTTTTGACATGCGTCCGTCTCGCCTCCTGCTGTCTTCATCCTCTCAGAGCATCCGCTCCTCTCCCTTCAGACGGACCTCCTGCAGGGAGCGGCGATGAGGGTTAAACTGTTATGAAATGACTTCAGCTGCTGGAGGGAAGAAGTTTGAAATTGGACTGACACATGCACAACCTCTTCTCAGGATACACTGATATTTCATTTCATTTGAAAACTTTCTCAAAATGTCTCGGTCTCACACAAACGTGTTTCCTCAGTTTGAATCCTCGTCCACACCGTGACACCTCTGGGACACTAATTTGGTTATTGGCAGTGACAACATTAAAGTGCACCACCTCCATCCACCATGTCCTCTTCTTCCAAGGCCCATCCTCTCTGGCCCTGCGGTCAGTTCTTTAAGTTCAGCGTCGACTCCTGAATCGTCACACACTGGTAAAGAATATCACAGTAAAACAGGAATCGGTCCGTCAAGAGAGACATGATTCTGAGCGTTCACTTTTAGATTGTTTCCTCTAACATCAGCTTTTAAAACCTGAGCAGATTTTCTGCAGGCGGCTGCTCTGCTGCTGAGACCCGGACACGTTTAATGCTCCTTCACACTCAAACAGACAGAACTGTTAATCCCTCCACGACACGTGACTGTGTTCTGGCAGCTGCACGTCCGATCTCCGTCCGGGAATGAAGCCGAGGTGCCAGGAAATGTGTTTACGATCCGAGACGAGGTTTCTGAAATGCACACTTCAGTACCAGGGACAGCTCCTGCATCACCAAGGTTCAGCACCTTGGACAGCAGCAGCAGCGCAGCATATTCTCAATGACAACGTCAGCCATCTTGTTTGTCTTCTCTAAACCCTCGCTCACACCTCCCCCCAGACGCTTGTTGTTGTGTGGCTGTGACAGCAGAGCACTGTGTGAGCTCTCCTCTCCTCCCGCCCGGTGCTCCTCCTCAGAATCAGACTCCTTCCTGAGGCCTCGGCTTTCTTTGCTCCAGCAGCAGCTGATGGGATTAGTCCAGTTGAATCCTCCGTGTCATTGCTTTAACCTGGTCCTCAGTGCAGAGCATCACACCAGCCGCTACGCACCGGCTGCGTGCGGTGAGGTAAACAGGACGGGATGAGTCATGGACCACAAGCACACAAAGAACACAAAGAACGACACAGATGTGGCGACGGCTCCTGAACACACAATGAAACTAATGTTTGAAAGTGAATGAGACGGAAGGCGAAGACAAAGATGGGAAATGTGTGAAAAGAAAAGAGAGGCGACGAGAGACAGAGAGAGAGAGAGAGAAAACAAGTGAAAGACATTTATCAGATTTAAATGAGACAGAAGAAGACAAAGAAGAATGCTTTGAGACGAATGAGTTGACACCAGGCTCCTCTCCAGCAGTCGTCCTGCTGGGGTCATCATGGTGAGGTCGTCACATTTCAGCTCCGCCCCCTCACACACTGACATTCTAATCAACATGTCTGTGACTCATCATATTAACATGGCTGCTGGCTCACGTCACACTAATAGCCCTTAAAGCCCATGATTCAGTGCAGTCTGACAGCCCGTCCCCTACTTCTCCATCTTCATCCGTCCTTCGCCCATCCATCTCTCCTCCGTCACTCTCTCTCTCTCCTCTTCTGTCCTACTTTCTCCACCTCCCACTCCTGTTTTATCCACTTTCACTTCTCCCTGTCTTTGTGTCGTTCCTTCCTCTCTCCTCCTCCTCCTCACCAGACGTCGAGCACCACTCACTGCCTCTCTCTCACAGAGCCTCCTCGTCCTTCGTCTTCCTCCTCCTCCTGTAGAAGCTCAACACAGTGGGTGTGAAGCCTCGTCCGCTCTCCTGCTGCGTTTCGAACAAAGTGAAACTCTGGATGATATTTCTGAGTGTGAATGTGGGACGGCTGAATCGATAGTGAGCGCTCATGTAAACGCCGCCCCGGGCGGTGAAGTAAATGAGTCAAACAGCAAACTGCGTCAGCGCCGACATCCATCACAAGTGCATTCTGGTCAATAAAAACACAGAATCAATGCAACTCTGTGCCACAGTTTAAAGTTATGTTATTTTCACTGTGACACAGGGTGTGTGTGTGTGTGTGTGTGTGCACTGAAACAGTGAAAATACATTCATAAGACTCTAGCTGTTTGTTTGTTAATCAGCACAATAAACATGAAACTACTCACAGGATTTCCACAGACTCGAGTTTTTGTGTGTTTGTCAACATCGGCCCAGATTTCTCCAAGACAGACGGATGAAACGCTCAGAGACGTTTCTTGGTGTGAGTTGTCGTCTGAGTTCTGACTGAGCTGGTTCTCTGAGGCGTGCTGAGCTGGAGCTGAGCCTGTTACCATCGTTATTAACGCAGCGATCCTGAGCTGCCGCTCTGTCAGGTGACTGCGTCCCGCACTCTGCGCGATTGATTGACAGCTCATACTAACACACTGCGGAGAGGCGTGTCGAGACTGTCCACGGCCACGTGTGACCTACATTTCTGTCATAAAAAGGTAACACGCCGCCTTTGTGACTTCATGTGAGCTGCATGTTTCATGTGCTCACACATGTCAACATGATCACGTGCTGCTGTGACTCTTCGTATCTGAAGCCGATGTCCCACTTTTTGGACATGATGGTATCGTGTCCTGCTGAGGATCAGAACCAGTCAAAGATAACATGTCGAGTGTGAAGACCTGACTTCACAGAAACGATTCACAGTTCTGTCTCTCCTCCAACATTTCACTGGACCATCCTACTTCTTATCTCATTTGATGAAATGATGAAACTAAGATTTCTTTTTTTTTTTTCACATTTCTACATCAAAGCAGTGACTCATCGTCTCCAGGAGGAACTCTCGCCTCTTCAAAGACGCCTGAGTGAGAATCTTCAGGAGATAAATTCCTTCACATCGCTGCTGTCAGAGAGAAACGTGTTGTGGGTTTAATCTGGGACCGAATCGCAATAACCACCAAAAGATTCACGTCTCTTTATCCATCAGAGGACGTTTAGATGGCTCATAAATCAGCATTTCATTTATGAGCACAGTAACTGTTGGGCAAACACTTTTCCTTCTGACTCGTCTGATATTCATGCTTTGGAAATGCGCCTATTGGTGTCGGATTCTTTGATCTGACTCCGCCCATTAGACTGTTTGATCTGGTTCATTTCTGCTTCATCGGACCGGAACTGTGACCTGAAGGATCTCAGCACAAACCCGTGCAGATATGTTTAGCCATTTTTAGAAAGGCAGGTGTGATTTATTTTTAGCGCTGTTGTTTGTCGTCAGATCTTATTTTTACTTGGAGCAGCCATGTTTTTTTAGGTCAAGGTTTCCTGCCCTCGTCGTCCTCACCTGGTCCTAATACGTCTGACCTGTCCACTCGTCCTCCCTCGTGTTTATAAGTCTCTGTGCTGCTCTTCATCTTCATCAGGTCATCTTGTCCTCTGCGTGTCCTCATGTTTCAGTTTTATTTTTTTCTGTCTTTGAGGATCAAAGACGCTCTGACTGCTCAGGTTGTGCCATGAAGCTCTTCCACATGAGGTGAGGATGGAGACAGATTTCACATCATAACAAATATTCACTTTAATATTTACCTCTGCGCTGGCGGACACACACAGAGAAGACGTTTCATCAGCTGTTTTTATTGAACCATCTGAGCAAACACGGGTTTATATTTACATTTAAACAAGTAAACGTCTCAGCGTGTCACCACAGCGTCGGGTTAGCCTCACATTTTCATGATCTGCTCAAACCTGTGGCTGAATTAGATCTTCTGTCTGGTGAGTGGTGTTCAGACTCGATCTGTGAGCAGTGAAAACACATCCTCGTGGGTGGAGGTGATTAAAAACATCAAACTTGAAACTCACTTGAAACCACAGCGGTTTCAAGTGAGTTTCAAGTCTTTTCTAACTTGTGTTCGTGATAATTTAGGTTTTCTGGCCTAATTTCCTTTGACCTTGAGATGTGACCTTTGACTGCTAAATATCTGGACAGATCATGGACAGATTCATGTTGATGAGGACAAATTGAAAAAAATGTCCATCCCACATCCTTGAAGTACTAAAGACAACAACAACAACAACAACAACAGCACTGTAGAATCATAAGAATGAATCCCTCCTCTTCTCTAATCGCTCTCCACGTGAATGAGAGGGTCCCAGCTGTCAGCACTGAGCGTCCACACGATGCAGCTTCAACATTTAGTTCATTTATAATAAGAAAATAAAAATGAACCTTTTCAGCTGTGAAGCTCAGTGGGAGGAGCTTGTGAGATGCTCGGAGATGAACTGTGACATTACACAGAACTCAGCAGCAGCAGAGCGGGCTCCACACCTCAGAAGATTCATAATTCATGTCACCAACGATGATTCAATGAAATAATAAATCAAATAGAACTGTTTGGCAGTGACTTTAAAAACGGATTCATTATTTGAAGGAGCTGATTTTTTGCTGATGACTCAACAGATGAATAAAATAGTTTGGTTTTAAATGTTTTATCTCATTAACATTAATGGTTACAGAGCAACACACACTTCAATCAATACAGTCTGCAGCTTCTCTCTGTTTCAATCCGTTGAGGACATTTACATTGGATCATAAACAAGTCATGCTGTGGAGCTCTGGAAGAACCAAGCGGTGTTCTGTACAGGGTCATCGCTCTGGTTCCCAGTTGGATTTGAGTTTTTGATCGTCACAGATTGAGATGATTCAGCGTTGCCTTTAGCGAGCTGCCATGTCCTCGATCTTTATTTATGACTTTGTAATGTACTGCCCTCTTGTGGCAGGGCATGTCATTGTCTCCTGAAGCTAATCCAAAGTAAACGTCTGTTTTGTTTTAGAGCAAATTGTGAAAATGTGTTGAGCTCAAAACTACAACAGAACCCTTCAAACTGTTAAAACTGAGACACGGTGACCTTTTGACCCCAGCACAAGACACAAGTGTAACAGACAAAAACGTGACAGAGTGACACCAGGTGAAACGTTTGTGTCATTTTTACATGTGAGTTGTAACTCGTCCACAAGTTCCGGAGCAGTGAAAGAACGTGTCCCTGTGATCATCACGGACTCACCGAGGAACATTTGGTGTTTCAGCCTTGTGGAGCAGTCCAGCTCCAACACCACCAACTTTTTTTTTTTTTTTGGTTTTTCGGGAGGCCAAGTTTTCCTTGACTTGAAGTGAAAATTCAAGATTAGAAAGATGAGTCAGTGTATAGTTTGACCAAGTTCTGCAATAACATCGTAGGATGTTGAAGGCTGATGAAGGCTGTTGAGCAACGGACCACGGTGGCTGACAGCATCATCTCCATGGAGTCGAACAGCCTCCAGCTTCTTCTGTGCGTCGCCATTTCTTTGCAGCGTCCTCCTCTCACCTCATACGCTCACATTCAGAGAAATTCCTGACAGCGAAGCCACAGAGGAGGTTTTCCCTGAAGGTCATCTCTGGCGACCTCTGCAGCAACGCTGTCGGACAGGCTGCGGCGTCACACGTCAGAGTCTGGTCTCTCCACCAGTTTCAAAGCCTCATGCATTCCCACCGCCGACAGCTTCCTGTTGATGTTCCTGTAGCGGCATCGCAGGATGTTGCTGTAAGTGGTCCTCAGGTCACGGTTGAAAAAGGCATAAATGAAGGGGTTGATGAGAGAGTTGGCATAACCGAGCCACAACAGAGTCCTCTCCAGCCAGAGCGGCACGCAGCTGCACTCCACGCCGCAGACAAACGGCCTGGCGGTGGACACCAAGAAGAACGGCAGCCAGCAGAAGGAGAAGGCGCCGACCACGATGCCCAGAGTGGCGGCGGCCTTCTGCTCCCGTTTAAAGATGGACTGGTTTTTCTGTTTCCGACGCTGGTGGTGCTCACCAGTCTTGAGGAGGCGGGACACGCGTGTGCTGCACTCCTCCTCCACCTCCCGCTGCAGCTTCAGTGCTGCTGACACACAGTCCAAGCTCTGCTCCTCTTCCTCGGCCTCCTCCTGCTCTACCTCCGTCCCCTCCGTGCTCAGTGTTTCCCCCGACTCCCCCGGCTGGTGAACCTTGAGCCGCCCTCTCGGACCCAGCCCTGCACCGTGCCCTTCTTCCCGGGGAAACCCGGTGATGGTGTGTTTGGCTGCGCTGAGTTTGGCCGCTCTGTAAATCCTGTAGTACATGATCAACATGACCGACATGGGGATGTAGAACGCCACCGCTGTGGAGTAGACGGTGTAGCCAAAGTCCTGGCTGATGAGGCACACTCGGCCGTCGTTCACGTTCTGTGCCCACCCAAACAGAGGGGGGAGGGTGATGGAGGCAGAGAGTAGCCACACGGACACAATCATCTTGGCCATGCAGCAGCCGTTCTGCCGGACGGGATATGTCAGAGGTTTGGTGATTCCCAGATATCTGGAGGGAGAAACACCACTGGGTCAAACACGTCCACCCTGAGGCCCCTGAGCAAGGTTGTGACTGTGTGTGTGAGCTGGCGTTAAAGAGCAGAGCAGGTGTGAGGCGGGTGTGCAGGTTTATGAATGGGAAGTGGAGACAGATGCACATGATGAATAAAAAGCACAGAGTGGCATCCTGGGAATCAAACTAGATTTAAAACGTCACACATTAGGACGAGCGTGTTCAGGAAATGACTTCACTTGAGCAGATCCGGAGGATCTGTGGACAAAGAGCTCAGGAGGATGAGGGAAAGGAAAATTTAAAACTCAACGACACTGAAGGTGTGATGAGTGATGACGTGTCCAGGTAGAAACACTGTGACCTCACCTGTCGATGCTGATCACACACAGGGTCATGATGGACGCGGTGCAGCACATCACGTCCATGGCGATGAAGACATTACAGAAGAACTGACCGAACACCCACTGACCCCCGATCAGGTCCGTGATGCTGACGAAGGGCATCACGGCCAGAGCCACCGACAGGTCGGCCATGGCCAGGGACACGATCAGGTAGTTGGAGGGCTGCCGCAGCTTCTTGACGAAGCACACGGAGATGACCACCAGCAGGTTGCCGCAGATAGTGGACAGGGTGAGCATGGTGAGCACCCCGCCGATCAAGACCTTCTCCACGCGGCCGTAGCTCAGGATCTGCTCCCCGCACCGGGTCCCGTTCGTCTCCATGACCTGCGGCTGACTGGAGGAGGACGGAGACGTCGCCGCCGCAGCTGCAGCCTCTGCGGCGCCCTGCGCAATCTTCAGCAGCCGGGGAGCAAGAGCCTCGGCCATCATCTTGATGGTGGAGCCCCCGGAGTCTCCGGCTCTGTCCTCCACCATGAACGAGGACCTCATGCTTCCGCCGGGGGGGAAGGTTCCGTTACTCGCACCCGCGACAACCATTGTGCTGCCCGTTCCCTTCTGTCCATGGAGCTGGAGGCGCGTGCGGCGGCGACATGGACCCGCTCACATGTGCTGATGTGAGAGTGAGTAATTCCTATGCCCCCCCCTCAGGACAGACCACTGTGACCCGCCGTCTTCTCTCTCCTGAAGCTTCGCGTCTTCATTTTCATTTGCAGACAGACTCGTCATTACGCACGTGGCGCGCCGCAGGCATATTCCCAAAATACCTGACCCACAAAAAACCCTTTCATTTCCTGTTGTCTGAAGATTCGCTGGCGAACATCGCGCCCCTAAGTCGGATGGAGCAGGAGCAGAAAGTTAACAGTACGCAGTGCGCGCACTCATGACGAAAGACATGGTGGAGAGGAGTGCGCGTTTAGACGTGCAAAGCACACGCATGGTTCACACGCAAGAAATAATATCCAGCTATCCATGGATGAGACCGTGCGTAATTACGCACGATGAAACATGTTCTGGCGATTACGCGCGCGCGAGCACACACACACACACACACACACACACACACACACATCAATCATCATTTTATTTAAAAATGTAGTTTATTTGTCGTATTTAGTTTGTCTCATCGATGTCAACAGTGTCCTCTGTCCTTTGACAAGAGTCAAACTACCAGAGACACTTCATGAGCAGTACGTCAAGAGTCACATATGAGGACCCATCTTCAGGACACAAGGACAATAGATGCTAATTCAACATACAACTGATCTAACTCATCTAACCCTGATCTGACTGTAATATAGTCTAACCTTAATCTAACTTAATTTTAAAACCATGTCTTTACCCTCGGACAGGACTAGTCAGAATGTCCTCAGACCACCAAGTGGTCCTCACAAAGATGTGAGCACAGGGACACACCTGTGTGCTAAGTGTGGTCACCTCATGTTTAATGGGAAAGCATAGATGAGTGTGTCGTGTGTTAAGTGAGTCATCAGATTCTACTCCGAGGCCAATCACCGGTTGATGACTCGGGATAGCTTTGTCAAGGGACTCCTTATGTAGCAGCGCCCTCATGTGGTCATTTGCACACATTGCATGTTTCCGCCTGTGATTTCTTCAGGGACGGATTTGGTGTTTTTAGCTCAGAGATAATATTATGGTTTATATGGTATATGGTATGGGGACTTTCTCCAGTGTAAATTGTCTGCATGTCATATCTGTCTGTGACAGGGCTGGTGTACTGAGGGCTTCGCTTCTCCTGGAGGCTCCACCCTGATCGTCAGGACACAGTCAGACCATCACACCCCACCGTGCGGCGGAGCGTGTATATTAGTGTAAAGGTGTATTAATGTGAAGGCTGCTTCCTCTTTCTTCCGGTCCAGAGACTCCACTGCGTGTCTTCTGAAAATCCGTTTTCTAACGCGAGACTTGCGGATTATTTACGACAAAGAACCGGAAGTGTGTCCACGGAGCTAATGGTGGGGGCGCACCCTCCGGAGGGGTCCGGGGCAGGGCTGCTTTCGTTTGATAGCCTCCCGGTGTTCGGGGCTCACTCCGCGGGGATGAATGACTGTCTATCCGGGGACTGAACCCGGAAGCTCTCCGGAAGCTCCGGCGTTTAGTGGCTCCTTGCCCCCAACCGGATGTTACGTCTTTGTCTGAATCATCAGGGTGGATGGGGGGGCGGGGTTAAAGAGATGCTGTCACTGACTCTAACCCGCAGGAGAACAAACGAAGCCTGCACGACCCGCACGCCCTGAGCCGTGGGATCACAGCCGCAGACATGGAGGAGATTCTTCGGAAAATACTCAGAGACGCGACCGGACACAAACACAAAGGAATACGAGAGGCGTGCGTGTCCGCCCGTGGTGAGTGTCCGCTGATCTTCATCATCATCATCCACCTGCTGGATGCTACGACACACACACACACACACTGACTCTCCAAATAAAGGACTATAAAATATAAAACGGTGACTACATTTGATCACACTCCCATCAGGAAGGTGTGGGGAGGCGTCTGGCGTCAGATGGTAGTGATGCAACATTAGCTGGTTCAAACTGTTTGTTTACCCTTCGCATCCTGAAATGGTGGAGTTCTGCAAACAGCCTGAAGATCAGTTTCTCCTTTTTTTCATGTTTAAGTTCATGTGTTGTCTCACGGCTCAGTTAGCATTCACAGACCAGAGGTGTCCTCACAGAGTAGATCATACTGATGTCACATACGTGGGAGTGACAGGTCAGTTTCCTGTTATATATTATACATCCTATCCTGAACACACTCACTGATGAATTAGTTCAGATGGATATAGGACGTGTGTCCGAATGTCTTCATCAGCCCTGTCCAGAGACACGCCCACAACATCAATCTAGGTGCAGCTCAAGGAAGCTAGACGTCCCACCTTACACACACACACACACACACACACACACACACACACATACATGTACACTAACAGTATACGTATACACAAAGACAAATGGACACAGACAAACAGGAGCAACGAACATTGACACATGTTTACAGAGTAATAGGAGACATGTTGGATGTTGTGTTTAATGTCCTTGACTCATATTTCAGTTCCCTTGTCAGTTTGTCCCCCTGTGAAAGTGTTTAAATATCACATCTAAAATGTCCTCTTCTTTGTTTCAACAAATTCCAGAAACACTGGAGTCTCAGAGAGGGTCATCCAGAGTTTCACCTTCTCAGCTGCGGTGAGTCTTTGTATATATCTATAGGGATTTTATATTTCTATACAGTCAGGTATGTGTTACATTATAAATATAGATACTGCTAATGTAGATAAATGTATAACAGTCATGCATTGCCATTGTAGAGCAGCTCTCAGTTTCTAGATGCTCCATGTTTCTGTCTCAACTCATTTAGGACTCATCCAATCAGCTTGTTGATTTATTTTTATTTAAGATTCAAATAATAGTAATATTAACGATAATGTCAGCAGAATGTTATTTCACGCAGATGGTCTGATTCCCCGCTGTAATCGATTGTTGCATGTGCTGTGTGTTTTCAGAGCGTGTTGTCTTCTGCCTCTACAAATGGCTCTGGAGTCCAAAAACACCAAACTGGGACAGACGGCGCTCACTGGGATGCAGGTACCTAAAGATAACTTGTTGTTTTTATCGTCTTAGTTGGTGTAACAGCGTCTTTTGCAAGCAGCTGTAGGGGGTTGAGCGGGGCTTGATCCCCAGTCCAGCCATCTGCATGCAGAAGCGTCCTCAGGCAAGATGCTGAAGCCCAAACTGCTCCATAGAACCAAACAGTGCGGCTCATAGATGCTCTGTGTGAATGGCAAACTGTTCTGTGAAGAGCTGTGAGCGTCACCAGGACCAAAACGCATCTATGAATAAAAACTATCTAACTCTCCAGTGGAACAGACGTCACAAGCGTTCCATGCAGGGAGACGTCTGATGACAGATGGTACTGATGATGATGATGATGATGAGGTCCGGTTCAGTCTTCAGAGGAAGGTCTTATTAACAACTTCCTCATTCGTTTAACGTACATCTTCCTGTCTTCTTCGTGTCCTGGTCCCTCTCAACACGCTCACATGTCCACGTCTGTGTGTTTGAGTTGAAAGTAAAACTCATGTTGACACTTCCTCCCTGATGTCCAATCAGAAGCTCCTGTGTGAGGACAGGTTTGTGGGCGGGGTTGGCGTGGAGGTGGAGGTCTTGGAGAAACAGTTGCTCAGCCAGATGTTGGAGGCCATTAGGATCACTCCATCTCTGAATGAGGACCTGCAGGTGGAGGTCATGAAGGTACGAACCAGAGGAGGTGATGAGTGCGATGAGAATGTCTTTCAGTTTCCACGCGAAGGGACAGATTGTGTTTGTGTTCAGGTCCTGCTCTGCATCACCTACTCACCAAACTTCGACATTAACGGAGACTCCATCCTGAGGATCGCTGAGGTGAGAGCTCAGGCACGCAGCTTCACACTTGCTGTTCTGAAAGTCATGATAACAAATAAAGAGGCTCCACACTTCATCTGCCTCTGAGACGATGACATAATAAATTGAAGAAGGCTCCTCCTCCTGAGGATGCAGGATGTGTTGATCTGTAACTGATCGGAAGAGATAACAACAGAGAGTGTGTGTGTGTGTGTGTGTGTGTGTGTGTGTGTGTGTGTGTGTGTGTGTGTGTGTGTCTCCAGGTGTGTATCGAAACCTACCTGTCCAGCTGTCACCTGCGCAGCATCAACACGGCAGTGAGAGCGACGCTGAGTCAGATTCTAGGAGACCTGACGCTGCAGCTGCGACACCGACAAGAGGTCACACTCAAAGGACAACAAAATCAGTCATACCCAGCTACACACACAGACAAACTGACACACAGCAGATGAGTAGTTCAGGCAACCTTGGAGATATTAAATAAATATACAGTCATATGTTTTAATTTCCAGATCATCAAGCATTGTGATGATGATGAGGAAAGACCACTGGTTATATTTGATTTCCATAAATTAGATGAAACCAGATACGTTACAAGAGTTGTTTATCTGCGTCTTTGTCCAGGGTTGATACAAACACACACACAGTAACACACCTCCTGCGGTATGTTGTCCTCAGGGTACAGATGGAGACGAGGTGACATCACTGCCACTGCAGAGGAAAGGTATAGAGGGGAGCGCCATCCCTAGGACAAAGTTTGCATTACATACACTGTGTTGTTTTCTCATGGAGCTGCAGTATATCGTGTGTATGTGTGTTGCAGATGTGTCCCCCACCAGTCAGGCTCTGTGTGACGACGTGGTGACAGTTCTGACAGTTTTCTGTGAGAAGCTGGAGTCAGTCGACAGGTACAAGAAGAGGGACACTGACGATCATACGAGGTGGTCCTCTGACTTGGCTCTTCGTCTCCCTCAGGTGGACGCCTCTCATTGGTCTCTCCTCTGTGTGTTTTGTCATCACAGTGAGAATCAGCTGTTGCAACTTCTCTACCTGGAGTGCATCCTCTCCATGCTCAGCAGCTGTCCTCCTACAATGCACCTGTCCAGAGGTTTCACCGACCTTGTGTGGTGAGACATGTAACACGTCTGCAGTGTGTCCTGTGTCCACCAGAATAAAGAAGGGAGGGATGACTGAGAGACGCTGGACAGTGGGAGGTTTTATTTCTATTCCTCGTAATGTTCTGATTTCACATTGGCTCATTAAATGTTCAGGAAGCAGCTGTGTCCGTCCCTCGTGGCGATCATGGGAAACCCCGTCAACGACAAAACCATCGCCTCCCACCACGGCCACTTGGGGGCAGCAGACAGAGAGCGACTCTCAGACAGACTTGGTAACGACAGTTTGAGTTTGACGTTCACGATAAAATTCAATGCGACTGATTTTAAACATATTTTTCTCCGTCAGGAATCAACCAGGAGGCGGAGTTCTGCAGTGGAGGAGTGTCCGATCAGGGAAGGGGGTCCGGCTGCTCGTCCAGTCCCCCGGCCCGGATCGCACCTGTGGTGCGGACGGTGTGTTACATAGCGGCAGAGCTGGTGCGTCTGGTGAGCTGCGTGGAGTCGATGAAGCCAGTGCTGCAGTCGCTTTACCACCGGATTCTCCTGTACCCGCCCCCGCAGCACCGCACAGAGGCCATACGCATCATGAAGGAGGTGAGAGGAGACAGGTCCAGAATTATTAACGTGTGTCTCCTCCCACAGTCGTGTGACTAAACTGTCTGCGTGTCAGATCCTGGGCAGCCCTCAGCGGCTCTACGACCTCGCCGGTCCCTGCGTCGCTGAACCTGAAACCAGGAAGCGCTCGTTCTCAAAGAGGAAGTCCCACCTGGACCTCCTCAGACTGTCAGTTACTCCTCCCTCTTTCTGTACTGCTGTTCCATTGGCTACAATCAGAGTTTCTGCAAGTGAGTAGCGTTATGTGACATCATCGTGTTGGCGTGTGTCTGTCCGGTTGCAGGGTGATGGATGGGATGACAGAGGCGTGTGTGAAGGGAGGTATCGAGGCTTGTTACTCTGCCGTCTCCTGCGCCTGTGCTCTCCTCAGAGCGCTAGATGAGATGTCGCAGGGCCGCGGCCTCCAGCCTGAGCAGGTACGTCCCCTTAGCATCTGAGGGATTTCAGTCCTGTTCAGTGACGTCGCCGAGTGCAAAACCGATCCGGCGGCTTTTTTTTTTTTTTCAGGCACGGCTTCTCCTCAGACGATTGGACGACCTGAAGGACGGGACGGAGTCTACTCGTGAGTCCATGGAGATCAATGAGGCCGATTTCAGATGGCAGAGACATATCCTGTCCTCCGAGCATCCGCCCTGGGACCCTGACTCCTCTGCCCCAAACATGTCCACCACCGGGGCGGCAGAGCGCAGCCCCGACATCAGCATAAGCATCACCACGGAGACGGGCCAAACCACCCTGGATCTGGAAGTGGGCGGGGTGGGCCTTGGCCCCGGTCACACCACTCCTGAGGACTGTGGCGAGGACGCTCCCCTCCCCTCGCCCTTGTTCTGCAGCGTCCAGGAAGCAGCCAAGCATGAACAGAGCGCAAAGACGAACCAGGTTTGGCAGCGGGAGCAGGGCGGAGGTGCAGCGGAAGCGGATGGGAGGGGGGAGAGAAGAGGAGGAGGGAGCGTGGTTCCTCCAGATGTGGTCCAGCGGAGTCATGCCCTGGTTTACCCCGACATCACCAACTTTCTGTCTGTGGAGTCCAGGACCAGGTCCCATCACGCCGGAGGATCACGATACAGCGAGAGCAACTTCAGGTAGCGTGTGACCGTGACATCATGATGACATCATCACCGTAACACTTCAAACTGCTGATTTTTTTTTTCTTCTAATGATAATCGACTGACACATCGACCCTGTTGTCCGGCAGCATGGAGGAACAGGACCTGTCGCGGACCGAGTTCGACTCATGCGACCAGTACTCCATGGCGGCCGAGAAAGACTCGGGCCGCTCCGACGTCTCAGACATCGGCTCCGACAACGTCTCCCTCGCTGACGAGGAGCAGCAGACGCCACGCGACTGCCCGGGCCACCGCTCGCTCCGCACCGCCGCCCTGTCCCTCAAGCTGCTCCGCAACCAGGAGGCCGACCAGCAGAGCACCAGGCTGTTTGTCCAGTCACTGGCGGCGCTGCTGCCCCGGCTGCTGGGCCTCGCCACCGCCACAGAAGTCGACCTCGCCCTGCAGAAGTTCGCCTCCAACTTCTGCACCGGACTGCAGGCTGGTGTGTGCTGTGTACTATGTACATAAGAATAAGACAAAGAATCACGTTAAACATTAAAGCTCACAGTAACCCCCCCCCCCCCTCCTCCAGGTGGGATCCACTCCCCAGGTTTCGAGGCGGCTGACGCTCTGAGCTGTCAGTCTCTGATGAACGCAGACGGTCTGTACCTGGTGTCGTACTCCGCTCTGCTGCTCAACCTCAAGCTCTGCTGCTGCGACTATTACAGGCGACGAACGCTGGCGCCCGCCCTCGGCCTGGTGAATATCAGAAGAGGAGGAGCTTCAGAGAGTGCAAATACTCACACATAACTGCTCTACTGTCTGAAACAGAAAGATTATCTGTGTGTGCAGAAGGAGTTTGTGCGTCTGATCCAGAGCAGTGGCGTCCTCGTGGTTCTCTCTCAGGCCTGGATAGAGGAGCTGTACCGTCAGGTGTTAGAGCGCAACCTGCTGGCCGAAGCCGGGTACTGGTGCTCCCCAGAGGACCACACACCGTCGCTGCCGCTCATCACTTTGCTAACAGGTAAATGCTATTGTATACCTCAAAGCTGTTACTGTTACTGCTTGTGATTCCACGTCTCCCTGACCACTCCCCTCCTCTTCTGTCAGACATCGATGGTCTGGGCAGCAGTGCGATCGGCGGTCAGCTGATCAGGCGGCCGTCCAGCCACTCACCGTTCAGCTGTGACAAGGCCTGCAGCGACAGCATGACGGCAGGTGAGTGACTGATGCGATGTCAGAGGAGAACTCAGCCTGTGTGCGTTCGCAGTTTCAATGAAGTTTAGAGCGAAGATGCTTCGAATCACGCCGACAGGTTAAGCATCACCGTGTTCTGTGTGCTTTTCAGGTGCTGTGTTCTCACGCTTCATCCTCACCAGTGTCTGGAAGAACCTGATCGACGTTCTGTCCACGCCTCTGACGGGCCGCATGGCTGGCAGCTCCAAGGGCCTGGCGTTCATCCTGGGCGCCGAGGGCGTCAAAGAGCAGAGCCAGAGAGAGAGAGACACCATCTGTCTGAGTTTAGACGGCCTTCGTAAGGCTGCCGCGCTCAGCTGCGCCCTCGGTGGGTCAATGTCAGCACTGCAGCCGGAGACCGAACATCACGCTGACCACTTTTCATCTGTGAAACACACAATCATATCTTGTAGGCCTGAGTGTGTGTGTGTCTGTATGTGTCAGGTGTTGCAGCAAACTGTGCGTCAGCTTTAGCTCAGATGGCGGCTGCCTCCTGTGTGCAGGAGGAAAAGGATGAGAAGGAGGTGGCGGAGACGGGAGACGCCATCACGCAAGGTCGGAGAGTTTTATTTTATTATCAGTCTTATTGTGAAAATGAATTCATTTATAACAATATGAATACAATTTATTCTGGGTTTTGAATCATTCATTGTGTGTGTGTGTGTGTATACAGTGAAGCAGCGCGTTGAGCAGCGCCTTGAGCAGATTGGACGTCCTCAGGGAGTTCGTATCCACACGGCTCACGTGTTGTGTATGGACGCCATCCTGAACGTGGGACTAGAGATGGGGAGTCACAACCACGACTGTTGGCCACACGTCTTCAGGTAAACACACATACTGAAAATGACACTTGATTCTTTGCTGAATTACTTGACTCTGCCCCGCTCCCTCTCTCTCTCTCAGGGTGACCGAGTACATCAGTTCCCTGGAACACACCCACTTCAGCGACGGCTCCGTGCAGCCGTCCTCTCTGACCACCATCATGCAGCCCAGTCAGCAGGTGGCGGGTGTTGACCTGGGACAGGAGCTGAGCTGTGAGCCCAGCCCTGAGGCCTCAGAGCTGGGCCTGAGTCAGCCCGTCATCCAGCCTCTGTCCATCCAGGAGCTGCTGAGGGAGAGTAGCCGAGGAGGCCGCGGCCTCGACCTGAGGGGCGGGAGCCTGATGACTGAGACCTCCGCCGCCAAGGCCGTGTGCACGCTGTCAACGCAGGCGGACAGGTGAGACGGCCCAATGATTCAGTATCAAACTAGTACCACATGATGTGATAATAATAAATATTTGTATTATTATTATCCTATAAATTTATCAAATAGAAAAGGAAATAAGACACATTTTTCTTTTCCCTTTAAAAGGGTCAGCAGGAGACGATGTCTTGTTGCAGCCACAAGATGGCAGCAGTACAGCGCTGCGGTTCATAAATATTTCAGCATAGTTCATTCATACTCTGATACGTGTCTGTTTGTCACTTGACTGACAATCTCCTTTTATGAATACACAACATTTCACTAACTCTTTAACTAACTCGTTTTATAGAGCATGTTTATAAACCAGATCCTCAGTATAGACACAAATATGTGGGTCAAGGATTATTTAAGATCTAAATATGCGTGTGTGTGTTTATTCCACGGATCATCTCTTACGTAAGCAGTTATCTCGGCTGCTTTTAGGAGCAAATAGAAACTTTTCTCACTGATCTTTTCCAACAGATGGACTGAACACACACTATTGAGTTCTGTCAGTCATCACTCCTCCCTCTGCTCCCCCAACACCTCCAGCAACAGCCACTTCCGTTCAACCTGTACCAAATCACACACACTGTGAATTTCAAAATAAAACCTCTCTCACCACATCATGTGTGTGTTGCAGGTTGTTTGAAGAAGCTGCTACCAAACTGAACCTGGTGGGTTTGGTGTTTTTCCTGCAGCAGCTGAGAAAAGCGTCTCAATCTCAACTGTTTGACTCGGTCACTGAGACCGGAGACTATTCACTGGCAATGCCAGGTACACACACACACACACACACACACATATTTTTATTATCTTTATTTTAATTCTGATTAACATGAAATCAATTAAATCAAATCAAATCAAATCTCTTCGTCTGCAGGTGAAGCAAAGTCGACGCTGGAGCGCCGCAGCTCCCTCCATCTCTTCCGATTGGGCGAGGCAATGCTGCGGATTGTCAGGAACAAGAGCCGGCCTCTGCTCCACATGATGAGGGCGTGGAGCGTGGTGGCGCCACACCTGGTGGAGGTAAGTAGCGGTAAATCTTTCACTGTGTGTAAACAGCCGAGCCCATGATGATTTGGGGCCATAATTGGATTGAATTGCTTCCAGGCGGCGTGCCACAAAGAGCGCCATGTTTCCCAGAAGGCTGTTTCCTTCATCCATGATGTCCTGATGGAGGTCCTGACAAGCTGGGCGGAGCTTCCACACTTCCACTTTAACGAGGCTCTGTTCAGACCGTTTGAACACATCATGCAGCTGGAGCTCTGCGACGAGGACGTGCAGGACCAGGTCGAGTCTCTGCGGGAAATGGTTTTGAAGTGTCCCCGAGGGTCAGCGAGCTTTTAACGGAGTGCGTTTGTCTCCCTGCAGGTGATCACATCGATCGGTGAACTGGTGGAGATGTGTTCTCCTCAGATCCTCTCAGGGTGGAGGCCTCTGTTCAGTGCTCTGAGGACGGTGCACGGCAGCAAGACAGACACTAAAGACTATCTGCTAGGAGAGTACTCCATGGGTCCGTCCAGTCAAACAGAAAAAAAAAGATCAACAGAGGATCAATTCTTCTCCACCTCCTCTCATCCTCTGTCCTACTGTCCCTCTCTCTCTCCTGCAGGCAAGTCTCAGGCCCCGGTGTTTGACGTCTTTGAGGCTTTCATCAACACCGACAACATCCAGGTTTTTGCCAACGCGGCCACTGACTACATCATCTGTCTGATGAAGTTCGTCAAAGGTTTAGGTGGGTGATGAAATATTTTTTTCCCCCTGGAACCATGTTGACTTAACATATGAGTTATAATGTTTTGCTCTTAAATTGTGTGTGTGTAGGGGAGGTGGACTATAAGGAGATCGGAGACTGTGTCCATGTGTCGGGTTACAGCTCCACTGACCTCTGTCTGCCAGCTCTCGACTACCTCCGCAAATGTTCACAGGTTTGAGTCCTTGCAGGCTTTATCCCCAGGAAGTAGAACAGAGCAGTGGGCATTCACACAAGTCTCTGTTTCCGATTCCGACAATTGTCCTGTGAAATAAGCAACTTCTTGATTGACAGCTGCTGGCAAAGATCTACAAGATGCCGTCCAAACCCGTGTTCCTGGGGGCGCGGCTGGCCAGCCTACCAATGAGATCGCAGGAGCGCTCTGTCAGCAGCGAGGACGGGATGGACTGTGTCCTGCAGGAGTTCGATGATGACACAGGTAAACGGTCCCTCTCTCTCTCTTCTCCATACGACGCTCTGGTCTCTGAACGCCTCGTACGCCCTGCAGGTCTGATCCAGGTCTGGATTCTGTTGTTGGAGCAGCTCACTGCTGCAGTTTCCAATTGTCCACGAACGCATCAACCTCCAACTCTGGAGCTGCTGTTCAGTCTCTTGAGAGAAGTCTCTGTCATACCAGGTAACACACACACACACACACACACACACACAGACATACAGCCTAACAACGTGACTAATTATGCCACACACACACACAGGTCCAGGTTTCGGCATCTTCTGCATCATCCAGCTCCTACTTCCTGTGATGTCACTGTGGCTGCAGCGCAGCCACGGCGACCACTCCTACTGGGATGTGGCGGCGGCAAACTTCAAACACGCCATCGGCCTGTCATGTGAGCTGGTGGTGGAACACGTCAACAGTTTCATTCACTCAGGTCAGAGACGCCTGTGTTGTGTTGTTGTTGTTGTTGTCCTATGTTGTGTAGTTGTTGTCTCATGCTGTGTTTCTGTGTACAGACATTGGTTACGAGTCTCTGATCAACCAGATGTTGAAGGACATGTTTAAGCTGCTGGTGTCTTGCGTGTCTGAACCTGCAGAGACCATCTCCAGGGTCGGCTGCTCCTGCATCAGGTGACCACTCTCTGGTTTTACAGTGACAACAGAGGAACTCGTGTTATAGACAGTGCACATATATGTAACATGAACATGTGTGGGTCTGATGTCGCTCTGCAGATACGTGCTGGTGACGGTCGGCCCCGTCTTCACAGAGGAGATGTGGCGTTTGGCGTGCTGCGCTCTGCAGGATGCTTTCTCCGCCACGTTAGAGCCTGTCAAGGTAAAAACTCTGCCTCATTCTGGTGGAGACACTGTGGTGTTGTCCATAACAACACACACACTGCGTAATCCATCTGTAGCCTCTGGTCAGGACACAATAATCTGAAAGCCTCAGTTGTTAATACTGTCAACATGCTGACCGCACGGCATCAACATCACACACACACACACACAGAAGAAGGGGCAAATTGATTATTGGGTAATTACTGAGAAGGTATAATTGTTTAAGAAAATCACTATAAATCAGAATGTCTAATTACAGGTCACCACCCTGTTTTCAATAATAACAATGTAAATCAATCGCAAAATAAAAAGCTCACTTCACTAAATTAATGTCACGTTCATATTTATAAAATGAACAGTGAAGGTTTGAATCCAAGCACCGACATAATCCAGCTGTGTGTGTGTGTGTGTGTGTGTGTGTGACATTTCATCAGTGGATGTTGTGAATTGCTATAGTTGTATGACAGACTGATGTTAAGCGGCTTTACAGCTTAGAGCTGTGTGTGTGTGTGTGTGTGTGTGTGTGTGTGTGTGTGTGTCAGTCTGAGTGAGTGAGTGAGGACCAAGATGAAGATGGTCTTATCTCTATTGACAAATTTTCTTTTTTTTTAACTTGTTGACTTTTGAGACGTTGATCTTTTGTTTTAATCTTGGTGGAAAACGTAAATCTGACTTTTTAATCATGTGACTCACATGTTGTGAACATACATGTATTCAGACATATAACATCTGCTGACTGGCACATTTACACACATGCAGGTTCTATGTTATATATTCATGATGTATTTAACCTCGGGTGTTTGCCGATATGGAAACTTTTATTCTTCAGACTAACAAACAGAAAAAGCCATGCATGTAAATGTGTGTGTTATTGTTTCAGGTCACATCAGGTTTCACTTTCAGTTAAGTTCATTTGTGACTCCGATTTAAAAACAGCGTAATCTGAACAAACGATCTATTAAAAGTAAAAAGATGAACATGGAAACGGGACGAACAGAGAATTAGAGACAGATGAACAGATTAGAGCCACAAACAGGGCAGTGCATAAAACGTGTGTTTAGCCCAGATTTCAGAGCCGCAGCTCGTCTGATCCAGCTGCTTCCTGCCGTCAAGCCTCAGCTGCTAAACCTCCGTCACCTTCTAGTTTCAGACATGACAGAAAATGAGTGTGTTGACTGAGACGCTGGACCGTTGTCCATCGAACAAGCGGGGCAGCGACATCGGATTCCGATGCTGAAGAAAACAGCGCAGATGAAATGTTCCTGCTCTGGATGATTGTTTTGTAATATAGGTGTCGGCCATGTAAATGGCGAGGTTCTTCCTAACAACAAACGGTGACGCGACGCTTCAGACACGTTAACACACAACTTCTGAACTTCCTGCCTAAATGTCCCCCATGTGTTCCCGTTGTTTTGAACAAGACAATGAGACAGTGTCTCCCCTGTGTCTCTACAGAACCTTCTGGCCTGTTTCCACAGTGGATCAGACAGTTTCTCTGGAGACGCCTGCGAGGTGAAGGTGGCGGCTCCGACTCATTCACCCTCAGCCGAGGCCGAGTACTGGAGGATCAAAGCCATGGCTCAGCAGGTCAGCGTGACCTCAGACGTCATCGTCAGCGAAACGAGTCGGAAGTTTTTTCTTATTTTGAACTCATCCGTGTGTCCCAGGTCTTCATGTTGGACACTCAGTGTTCTCCAAAGACACCAAACAGCAAGGATGGCTTTGAACACGCTCAGTCCTGCGTCCTCATCATCGAGATGCCGCCTGACCAGCAGTCCAATGGACACGCTCAGAAGAGGTGACCCCACACACACAGATTCATTTATTCGATCAAGGTCAAAGGTCGACCTCATTGCAGCATCTCAGGTTGGCAGAGGCAGTAAATTCCGTTTATTCCGCCTCCGTCCGTGACAACACAGTTTTATCATCTAGTTTCCGGGTTTTTAGTTTCCAGCTGTTTGAATGATGTCACTGTGTGTTTGTCTTCCTGCTGCTGTCACAGGAAAATAGGGTAAGTTTGTTTTTCTGTGCCGTCACTAACGTGCACAGTTCTCTCAGCTGTGTGCACATTGAACGCTCCGCTGAAGCGTTGTCTCTGATTCTTTAGGATTCCGTTCCGCACCATCGTGGTGAGCCTCCTGTCTCATCAGGTTCTGCTGCAAAACCTCTGCGACATCCTCCTGGAGGAGTTCGTCAAACAGCCCGAGGGTCACGACAGGGTCACGCCGGTGACCTCCGACCCCGGCAGACCCACGGCCGGCTTCCTGCGCTACATCTCCATGACAAATTTAGCCATAATCCTGGACCTGCTGCTGGACTCGTACAGGTCACGGACGGTTCCGGTGCAGATCGTTGATCAAATGTCGCTCAGACTCAGGAAACGTTCTCGTCTTTATTCCTGCAGGACGGCTCGCGACTTTGACACCCGGCCGGGTCTGAAGTACCTGCTCATGAAGGTGTCGGGTGTTAGTGGAGCAGCAAATCTTTACCGTCAGTCTGCCATGAGCTTCAACCTGTACTTCCAGGCTCTGCTGAGCGCCACCCTCAGTCAGGCCGACGGTATGACAGCCCAGCAGGTAAACAGACATATATGTATTTATACATGTATATCGTATAAGTGAATGATCAAATGGTATTTTTTCTAAGCTTATTTTCTCACATCTTCATTCATTCATCAGTCGTCACAAATTAAAGTTGAGTTTCCCGTGTTTCCAGGTGAAGAGGATTCTGCACGAGGAAGAGGAGGGCAGCTCCGACTCCTCTCGCCCCGGATCGGCTTCCTCGGAGGATGAAGACATCTTTGAGGAAACGGCACAGGTCACGACTTCCCGAATTGCTCCTCCTCCAGTTCCATACAGACATTTCTGACATGCTCCTCTCTCTCTCTCTCCACGGCAGGTCAGTCCTCCTCGCGGCCGGGACAAACGTCACCCGTGGCGAGCGGCCATCCCGTCGCTCAGCGTGCAGCCGATGGGCAGCGCCGACTGGGCGTGGCTGGTGAAACGCCTCTACAAACTGTGCATGGATCTTTGCAACAGCTACATCCAGATGCACCGCGACTTGGAGAGCACGCTGGAGGAGGCGGCGCTGCTGAGAGGAGGGGGGGGAGACCACATCTTCTTCCTGCCTCTCTTCCAATCAGAGACTTCTACCCCAACATCGCTAGGGGGGCTTTCAGCGAGGGAGACGCCATCGGATGACGGCGGGTACAGGTGTCAGGTGACAGACGTTAGTGGCGCATCACCGGGAGACACGCCCACGCCGAGTCCAGGATTCAGGTCTGGCTGCGTCACACGACACGTTTCACTATAATTATCATGACAGCAAGTTGAAATCGTCTGTTTGGTCTCCTCACAGCTGCACAGGAAGTTTGCCACATTTCCGGACTGGAGGAGAGCGGCGGGACTCCGGCATCACAGCGAGCTCCTTAGGAGGCGACATTGGTTCAGGCAGGAGAAAGGAATGGTGGGAAAAAGCCGGGAACAAACTGTACACCATCGCCACCGACAAGACCATCAGCAAACTGATGATGGAGTACAAACGCAGGAAGCAGCAGCAGCAGCAGCAGCAGCAGAGCCACATCAACCTGTTCATGAAAGAGCAGGGCCGCGCTGCCGCAGGGGCTGCTGGGGACAGGAGGGGGGCTGTGGAGCCACATAGGCCCCCTCAGAGGCCCCAGCAGCTGGTAGACCAGCAGGGGCCGCCACTGAGGCACTCGGTCAGTGCAGGACCTGAAGTCCTGAGGCAGGAGAAGAGGCCGAGGTCCGGATCCACAATCAGCTCCCACAGCATCTCACTGAGAGACGCCGAGGCTCAGATACAGGTACTTCATTAAAAAACTTATACATATAGACACTTCCTGTCTGAGTCGTGAGTCCCCTCAGTGTCAACATCCTGACGTCATCTTTGTTTCCTCCTCCTGCAGGCGTGGACCAACATGGTCCTGACTCTCCTCAACCAGACGCTCCTCCTGACCGACGCCAGCTTCCTGGCGCTCCAGGCAGCGCTCTACCCCTGCCTCAGCCAGCTCTCCTGCCACATCACCGACGGCCGCGTCCGCCAGGCACTGCGTGAGTGGCTGGGCCGCGTTGGTCGACTCTATGACATCACTGTGTGACGCCGCGGCGTAGGACGCAAACACCGAACACGGGTGTCGCAGTCGGACGCTATTTGCCGGCGTCTTGTGGCGCCATTGTTCTGGTTGTGTGGGCTGTGAGGAACTTTAAAGACGATTGGCAGATGGGGAAGAAGAGAGACTGCAATGTGCAGTGGATTGTGGGTCCTGTAGTTGCACGTGCACACTTCATGTTCATGTTCAGACTTTTTTCCGCTTCCTGTTTGCTCGGCTGCGGTCCTGTGGTCATCGGGTGTGTGCGCCACCCTCGTGCACATGGAAACCACAGACGGAGAACCTGAGGAGATGAGAGCATCACTATCAGCCTTCAGGAGGATCTGACCAGGGTTAGAACAGGTTTCGTTCCGGCGTTGGCATAAATTGTTAGAGGCGTTTCCTCCTTTGACAGAGGCGGCTGCTTGTTACCATGACGATACTCAGATTTTCTGTCTCTTCCAACGTCCTCTTAGATATGTGATCACTTCACAGATGCCGTCTTTCACTTCTGTCTGATGTGGTTATAACGTCAGAGCTGAGCAGTGGCTTCTGGGTAACGCGTCATCTTCATACATAAGTCACTCTTTCACACGTGTTGCATGTTCATAGGAGATGTGAAATCTGCTGACTCTAAACAGAAAGTACATCACACCATGACATCACAAATATGTTAATTAGCCTATTACATTATCTGGACATTCAGCGAGTCGTCACTGAACATTTTCATCATGATGATGCTGTCGATGATAATAGTGGTGGTGGTGATGGTGATGATGATGATGGTGAAGTGAATGAATGAAAGAGGAGAGAGTTAACTAAAGCGGCTCAGACCATATTGAGGCCAGACGGGGGGGGGCGACATCGTTTCCTCTTCACCTACTTTTTCCACTCCTATCTCCCCCTCCCTCCTTCGCTCCCTCTCTCGATCTCCCCCCCAAAACACACGTCCATCCACCCCCTCCTTCAACATGGCCCCTCCCTGTGTCCACTAACCTCGTCCCCATTTGTCCTCATTCACTGTTTGAGGGCGAGCAGCGATGAGACAGATGTTGTCGACCATCAGTGTGATCAGCTGCCGCGATGGGAGGATTTACTCTGTCCATGATGATGGCGTTTTTAAAAAAGCAGTTTGACTAATGACTGAACGACATGCGACGCTTTGAAGCTCCGCCTTCACTCGCTCACTTTTATTATCTTATGAATCTGCAGTTTGACCTTGTTGATCTGAGAGTTTGATTCCACGATTTGAACATGGCGATAAAGTGCAGGAACATTCGCATCAAATGTACATACATTTGATTCATTTCCAATTCATATACATCATAGAAACCTGACGCTGTTACCATAGAAACCTGATGGTCAGTGTGATGCTTGGAGTCACTTGAGAAAACATTGTATTTCTGAGGTTCATTTAAATTGTGTTTGTTGAATTTATCATATATTCGTTGTGTGTGCGTTGCTCAGCGGACTCGTTGTCTTGACGCCTCCTTCGCTCCACGCTGTGACATCAGCAGCTCGCTCGCTTTGTTGCTGTGTTTTTATGAAATTGATCTCCCGTTTCCTTTGACGTTTGGCTCTTTTCTGTCCCCCTGGTCTCACAGGTGTGTAACCGCTCTGTTTCCCAGCAGGCCTTGCTGCTCTGTGTGCTTCAATAAATTGTTATGAGTCACTTTTGTCAGCGTGATGCCGTGTCCACTCGTCACCATGGTAGCATTGTACATCTCTCAGTACGTAGGAATGTGGTGACAACAACCAACTGGGGTCAGGACCTGTGGACCAGATTATAGTAGATAAATGAAATACAACACAGTCAAACATGATTCTAAGAATCATAAAACTAAACTCCTAAACTAAACTATTGAACCACTCAAAGAACTGAGAGTGTCACATGACTCCGAACTTCATTTTGAGGTCTGAGGCTGAAAAGTTCGGAAAGTTCTGACAATGACACTTTGGATAAAACAGTCTTTATTTATACAATTGAAAACTTAACAGGTTTAAACCTGTCAGTGAGAAATGATAACGAGAAATAAATTTTAATTCAGAGAGAGAAAAATGTTGTGACACAAACATGACTGAAACTGAGCAGAGTGATGGAAATCTGTTGCCCCCACCCACACCCACACACACAAACACACACACTCAAACGGTGATGATAAGCCCTCCATCAGTGACGTCTCCTCTGGTTGTCTGCTGCACTCTCTTCTCCTCCTCCCTCAGTTTTTATTTCAGCTTCATCACTTCATCACTCAAGTCACTGCGTCTGGACTCCTTTTTTATCCTCCTCCTTTTCTGAGTGGTCTCGGGTCCCGGGCGCTTTTCTCCTGTCTCTTGTCCCCTGGTTCACAGCTGAGTCCACCATGCGTTCTCTGCTGGAAAGCAGCTGGATGAAGTTTGGTCCAGCCGGTCGAGACTCTCTGGACTGGTCCCCCGGGCCCTCAGCTCTGCCGTCCACTGACCGTCAGAGTCCGGTGAGTACATCAAGCAGGTTGGATAAAATCTTTTCTCTTTGAATCTGTTAAAAAAAAAAAAAAAATCTGTTTTCAAGTTAAAAATCTGAATTTATTATGCTAAGAAATGAGAGAACAAAACCTGCTCACACCCAGATAATACCAGATAAAAATTTTAAATTGGAATTGAATCTGGATTCACTGAGAAGTGAAGTGAGTTTTTACCACACAGCTGAGAAAATTTCCAGGAAAATCAGTTAACAGTAATTTAATTTTAATCAGGCTATTTGTCAGAATAATCCTTAATTTCATATTAATTATAAAATTTTGAAAAATAAGGAAGTGTGATTTTATTCAGATTCATATTGAATCAAAAACTGAAATAAAAATGAAAACTGCTTTGTCTCCGACCTTCAGCTGTTTCCATGGTAACAGATTAATTCACAAAAAAGAGGCCAAACAGATGTTTGTGACCAACGGCGCCTCCTGGTGGCCACATATCACCATTAACACAAACATGATCATCTCTTCCTCGCTCAGGGTCAAAGTTCAGGTGAAGTGATCCTCAGTGCAGGGTCCATTGCCTGCATCGTCATAGCAACCATCTCCGTCCTCTTCCTCAGTATCAGTGGGGTCTTCATTCTGCGCCGGAGGCGTGGCATCAGCCTCAATGGGAAGCTGGGATTGGCCAATGTGATCGCCCTGGAGGACCTGCAGGATCCAGAGAGGAACTGTGAGCTGCTGTCCTCACTCCGCCGCAGCCGGGGACAGCACCAACTCCCCAGCACCAGCTCCGAGCAGGATGTGACGGACGGTGTGTTCCTCATGGTCTACCTGCCGTCTCCGTACGAGCAGACACTCACCAGGATCGCCAGGGCCGCCAGCACAAGCAGTTCCAAGGATGTGGAGCTGCTGCCGCCAAGTCTGGGACCAGAGATGGGTGGCGGCAGTGGCGAGGAGGAAATCATGGACTGAGGACAAGAGAACGGAGGATGAAAACGTGTCCAGCATCAAATCTTCCTACACACTGTACTGGACATGTGTCTTTTGTTTATCTAACAGGGAAACGCCAGGTTTATGATGATTGCTGAGAGACTTTAACTTTATGGTAGTTCTGGTTGGGTCGCTTACACGTTAGTGGACGCCCCCTGGAGGGACAGGATGTCTGCTCCACAGAGTGACACAGCAGAAGGGTAACAAAAACCTTTGCATGCTTAGTGGGACGGAGCTTTGAGCTACAAGTACACAGACACTCCCCTGTCCCTGGCTCATGTGTGCCTGTCCTTCAAGGGATTGTCCCGTGAGTCCATCGGCAGAACATCAATCAACCAAGTCAGAAGAAGACAACCCCCTTGCTTGACCCTCACTGGCAGCATCTGTAAGCAGCCCTGCACGAGGACACAGTTTGAGTGGGATCCGTTTCCTGTTTTCCCCCCAACTGAGTCATGACTGCTGGACACAGACATTGAGACTCAAAAGACTTTCACACAGGAATGAAACCTCAGTCCACTGACAACCCCCATCACGAACACCAGCTGCCCCTTAACCTCCACGATGTCCTGGACCTCCAGATATGTTTGACCTACCTCTTGCCACTGACGACTGAGGACGTGTTGTTTTCATCTCATTGAGCGAAGCATGGGCGCTGCCCTAGTGGAATGTGACCTGATGAGGTTCTGTTGTGTGGAACACCAGCATTACAAGAACCATTATTTTTATGCATCTTGCAGCAGACATACCTGCTGTGTACTACATGTGTTACTGGACATGTGTCTCTATTCCACTAGAGGGCGCACCACAGAAATCTGGATCTGAATTCAGCAAATAAAAAACATGGCAGCCCTGGAGGAGGTTGGCCCATGGTTGCTGTGAGACCCTAAACATTGAGATGGTGGCGAGTATCTGTCCCGACACTGCCCCCCTACTGTCCATGTGGGTATAGCATCTTGTGGATGTGTAACTTTATTTAAGATTATAAATATTCTAAGGTAATCACGTACATCTCCAGCCTTAGTATCATGTTTTCAGAAAGGTTCAGTCCTTTGTAGAAAAAGAAACATTATTTTTGCTGTTTTTATTTGCAGAGTATTTTTGTCTCGTTGTTCGACCTGAAAATAAATTGATGAATTCTTTAATGTTTGTGTATCGTCTCTTTTTGGAAATAATTTTGATTTTTAAAAAGTTTAAAAGAAGCCTTCCTTCTTCTCTGAAAACCTTAAAACCGAACAATTCAACCTGAATTAAAAGAAGAAAAAAACACTTGGTCATTGGCTTTGTTTGTACTTTATTTCATTTTAACAAAAATTCCCTCACACAGAATTTTATGTGACAGAGAAAAAAGCTTAAGCTCCTTTTTACACCCCCCAGTTCATCTCGGGGGGAGGTGCATTCTTTGAGTGTGCGTTCCTGTTGCAGGACTTTGCATAGTTAAAGTAAGTTTCTTGACCATATGGTTTATCATGTAGCATTAGCATGACCTTAAGAGAGGACAAGGTTTTATTTTAAAAACCAGAGAAAAATAACAGGGAGCTAAAAGATCATTCCTCATGTTGAGTTGACATTCAACACGTGTTTAATGCTTAACAACAATCACATGTTATCAAGCTGCTAGTAAACTGTCATTGTTAGACCTCGCTGGTTCATGGTTGATTAACTGTAGACCTGAAACCACAGGAATGATCCTTTAGTAACGTGAACATGAAGCTAAACCTAACCCTGAGGCACGTGTGTGTCCACTACACAATAAATCATACACATAGTGTCCACCACCAGGACAAAAGTAAGTGGACACTTGACTGTCTCACATTTTCACATCTGAATACCTTTTCATGAAAATTTTGAGTTCAGCTTTTCTTATGCAAACATCCCATTTCAAATCGAGAACAGGACAAAGAACTGAACATCATCATGAATAATTATTCCTAATCCCTCAAACATTTATCAAGATAGTAATCAATAATTATCAGAGCATAATCTCTGGTTGCTGTATATAAACTGATGGTGTCCACATACTTTTGGCCTTGTGGTGTAATTTAGGCAAATGGTGTCAAGTTTCTGTGGCATTAAAGTGTGTATGTATGTGTGTGTGTGTGTGTGTGTGTGTATATATATATATATATTTTTTTTTTTTTTTTCTTTCAGGTTCATGAAGGACTGGTCAGAAAGCAGCAAAGTGCTACTGGGGACTCACCCTGTTTTAAAGCTGTAGACTCGAGGTTACTCCGGTTTATTCTTAAAATTGAGGAGAGAAAAATGTAGCAGAAAGATTTAGCGTCTTCATTCCTGCTGCTGCCGCCAAGAACCGTAAACGTGAACTTTGTCCATGTCATGGACAACAGACAGTCAGGACACAGACAGGTAACAGACAGGTAAGAGGCTGAGACATGCAGGTGGATGGAGCGGCGTCTATGTGAAGGTGAGACCAGCCTCCCTGTAAACGAGGAAGACTTTCTCGATGGCATTGACGTACGCTGCTGTCCGCAGATCCAGACCCAGGTTGTACTTGTTGGCTGTTCTCATGATTTGCTGCATTACAGGAGAGAGGGGAGGAGAGAAGGATGAACCATGAGGAATAAGAAGTGAAATGTTTCAGACAGGGAATATTCAACATTTTATGGTTGTATGCATGTGTGTGTTACCCTGGCAGAGCGCTCCATTGTGTAGGCCAGACCTGAATGAACAATGTCCTTCTCAGATGCTCCCTGCAGACAAAGCAAACTGTTACAACACCAGTGAAGAAGACACGAATGAAAACGTGAATGAAGGAGGAGGAGGACTGTCGGTGCTCACAGAGATTCGGGTCTGGAACTCGGAGGTAGGGACGATGGGGATGGATCCTCCATGTTTCCCAAACTTTCTCTCTAAACTCTCCTGAACCGACACTGAAGAGAAACAGAAACTGTATTAGGACCATGACAGAGACAGGGTGACTGCAGCGAGCCACCAGGGAGCTGAATACCACACCCCTAACTGTGGTTGACTCACTGAGCAGGTGGTAATTGGAGTCTCGCTCGTATTTGAAGGTGAGTCGACCATAACTAACATGGTTCAGGTTCTTCAGCCACTCGAAGTATGACACAGTGACACCCCCAGCGTTCAAATACATGTCCTATCAGAGGCAGTGAGACTTTTTAACATCTCAATTAGACTCCATTGACATTGTGTCTTTTAATCAAGGACTCATACAGAGTGGGACTCCACTGACCGGGATCACCATGATGTTTCTCTCCAGGAAGATGCGGTCGGCCTCAGGCGTGGTCGGACCATTAGCTCCTTCTGCTATGATCTGAGCAGAACACATGTCATGTCAGTTTACTGAGGACTGATGGGAAACCAGGACAGAATGTCCTAACAGCAGAGACACTTCCCTGAGTGATCAGGTCTCAGGAATCTGAGGTCTCTGGGTCATTAACCAATCAATACGCTGTCTGCAGTGATTTAAACGTTTATGTTTAAACGGAAGCTTTTGTTTGGACTTTATTTCCTCTTTTATTTTGAAGTTCTTTCCTGATCAGCTTTACTTCCTGTCTGGTGTGTGTGATTTTGGATGTGTTTCACCTGTGGTCAGGTAAATCTGCCTCCTGTTCCTGTGTTTTCAGTCTCATCTGTTTGTTCGAGTTCAATGTTTTATCTTTAAATTCTGCAAATCATGAATTATCACCTTGGCTTTGATCTTGTGTGCGTTACTCTTGGTCAGCTGTTTCTCTCCGGCAGCGGGGATCAGGATGTCACAGTCGGCCTCCAGGAGACTTCCTTCGTACGGTGTCGAGTCTGGGAAACCCACTATTGTCCCATTGTCCTGGTGACGGAAATAAAAGGTTTTATGTCATCTCATCATGACTGAGAACATCTGAGGGATCTATCAGGACGGGTTTACTACGTGAACTTTTAACAGCTCCACTCACTGACTGTTCTCCTCTGTGTGGGTAACAGCTCAGTCTCCACTACTGACATGTTTTTAGTTTTATTACTGACCAGTTTGTAGTCCTCCAGCTCTTTAGGGTCGATGCCATTAGGGTTCCAAATGCTTCCGTCCATTTCGGCAACTCCGATACATTTGGCTCCAAAGCGATGAAGATAGCGCATGGTGTGAAGACCCACGTTACCGAACCCCTGCAGGCAGAGCAGAGGGCCCAATAAACCCCTCGGTACAGACAGGGAACTGAGTCTCTATGATCCTCTGACATTTTATCTAGAGCATCCATCAGGTCAATACCTTAAACTGTCCATTAAACAGTCTGTGGCTTGAGAATTGCTATTTTAATTGTTCTGTAAAAGTGTTAAAATATTCAGTCATGAGAAAAACGACTATCTATTGATCCTCTTATTGTGGTAGCTCCACTTAGATTTAGGATAAACTTGTGAAGAGAACTTGAGGCTTCAGCTGAGTCACTGATGAACAGGAAAAGAAGGTAGAAGACATTTGTTCTGGTCCCTGAAGACGAAGACCATCATCATCATCTCAACATCTCAAATCATAGTAAATAGTGATGGAATCAATAATGGAAATAAAAATCAGTTTCTATAATTGCAGAAGCAGCAGAACAGAAACCTGTGGAAGCCTGAGGATGGTTTGTACCTGGATGATGAAGGTCTTGTCCTGGAAGCCCGGACACATTCCCAGCTGGCTCATGTACGCTGCCTCGTTGATGAAGTTCTCAATGCCATGGAAGACACCTCTGCCGGTGGCAGAAATGCGACCATGGATTCCTCCCTGACTGATGGGTTTCCCAGTGACACAGGCGTGAGCATTGATGTCCTGAAGAGATGGAGAGGTGAGGGAAGTGATGAAGGTTAGTATGACACTGTTTTCAAATCACACTCAGCCTCTATAAATGTCTGTACATTCAGAGTGGACATTCACCAAGTGCCCCATGGTGGTGGCGAAGGTGTCTGCAATCCAGGACATCTCCCTCTCCCCTGTGCTCATGTCTGGGGCAGGAACATCGATACCAGGTCCTGCAGAGCAGAAGAACCATAAACTACTGGCTTTAAGTGACTTTCTTTGAGCCCTCAAATATAAATTAATGAGAAGTTAAATTTGGAGAAAGCAAAAAAGATGGAGAATAATGTTTATCTGTCATTCACTGACCGATGAAGCCTTTCTTGGCGAGTTCAATCGTGAACCTCCTGGTGATTTTCTCCAGCTCAGTGTCCTGGGGAAAAAAAACAAACACTGATTGTTATTCTGAACAACTGATGACATCACAACGCCTTGAATGAAAGCTGATTGGGCATGTGCCGTCTGTTTAAACTGACTCTTATTCCTGGAAGTTTCTCACATGAAAAAGTCAGAGGTTAAGGTTAAGATCAGAGGACTGATGTGTTTTGCTGCAGAGAGAATGAGACAAGCAAACATTTACCCAGAATTCAATCAGTGACAGAGCTGAAAAAAAAAAATCACTGAACACACACAGAGAGAGAAATGTATTGAGTCATCATGTCGGAGAGAGAATACCGGTGGGCCTGCTGATGGCTCAGCAGATAGTGTGTGTGTGTGTGTGTGTGTGTGTGTGTGTGTGTGTGTGTGTGTGTGTGTGTGTGTGTGCGTGTGCGTGCGCACGTGTTACTGATCACATTCTTTACTTCAAAAAATAGAAAAGAATGTGATCACTAAAAGTACAACATTTACACAGCAGCCACACTGATATGATCATTTCACAGACACGGCATCAGTATCTGTGTCTGTTTGCCGGATTGAACACTTATTTTACTGAATAAACCATGTTCACATCAAAACTTGGTTTATTTTCTGAATGCATGTCCTATATATTTTTCTATATATATTTGGTTGTTTGCATGTTAAGTTATTAAGTTTATGGTTAAACTGTAAAACATCAAACCTCAATACAATGTCTTTGTTGTTGAAGTTCATTATATTTTCACGCATGAGAATAATAGAAACAGTCTGAACTCACAGAGTAATGCTTTGGGTTGATCTTCACTCCAGCTTTGGCTCCACCAAACGGAACATCTGGAACAAATTTACTTAAATACATTTAAACAGAACATAATGCTGAAAGAATTGTGTGTGATCAAAAGCATGTGTTTGCATGTGAGAGATCAACTGTGTGTGTGTGTGTGTGTGTGTGTGTGTACTCACCGACAACAGCACATTTGTACGTCATCAGCGAGGCCAGAGCTTTCACCTCGTCTACAGACACATCTGTACTGTAACGAATACCTGAAACAGTAGTTTCCTTCCTTATGTTTGTTCAACTGATAAACTTTGACTGCAGACGAAATCAGTAGAAACCAACAGGACAATGAAGAGGAATAAAGACGAGGGTTTAGAGTGAGCAGACACATGAGAGTCAGACTGGGTGTAATGAAACTGACACGCAATAACTTTTGAAACGCCAGCAGCAGTGTTTACACCAGGTGTACCCATAGCAACAGAGAGGAGTTTTAAAACAGAATCATGTCAGTGCTGATGTAGCTAGTGGCAAAAAAAAACTTCATCTGTTGCTGCTTGTTAATGCTTGGATTTGAATTTGGTTTGTTGACTGCACTGTGAAAATACAACTGGTTCTAAAAGATTGGCTGGAATGAGCAGAAGTCCGAGGAGACTTCGTCTCCGTGAGATGAAACAGGATTGTCTATAAGCTGCTGCAGGAGATCCTGCTTCTCCTCACACAGGAGAGGACCTGTCTTCGACCAAAAACGCACGTCGCTGATATATTTGAAAAACCTGTTTAACTTGTGTGGTAGTATTGGTCTGCTGACTTAAAAACTACAGTCACTGTGTGTGTGTGAGACACAACATGCTGCTTAGTGTCCACAGAGGGAACAGAACTCTGCAGACATGATATGAGCCCGACTGTTCAGCAACAAGACAAACACACAGACCAGACTGTCAACATTCCTGCCAGAGGAGGAGGCCTCTTCACCAAACCACAGTCAGATATCTTTCTGATGATGCTGTTTACTTGACTTGCACCATTAGATTCACTACATCACATGATGTTCCCATTATGAAACAGCTGCTTGCTTTGTACCTCCTGACTGTTGGAATATTTGTGTGATACTATGGCGTAAAAATGAAGTTATGTGGTGGAGTGTGTAATTATAACATGTGTTGTTTGTGCAGGCAGGCAGTGCAGCCGTGCCCCGGGGTGTAGCGGGGTGCGGGGCTCACCTCCCTTGCAGGGGGTCCGGTGTTGGCTGTGCTGAGCCCGGTAAGCCTCGATCACCTCCCACTCCCCATTGTCTCTCTTGATGGGGAAGCAGAGGCTCAGGACGTGGTTACACGGCTTGATGATCCGCAGGATCCCGCGGACCGTCTTCTTCTTCTGCTCGAGGCTGTCCCGGGTCTTCAGGTCCGCCACCAGCTGATCCTCCACGATAGCGGCTCCCCGGTCGAAGAAGCCCTCCACCATCGTGAAGAAGTTCGGGTCGTCGTCCCGGTCCACGGCCTGGCTGTAGCCGCGGTGCCGCAGCAGAGCTGTTAACGCCGGGAGAGCGGACTCGGTGGCAGAGCAGCCCGAGGCCAGGACAGCTCCCCGGGTGAGTAGCTCTCCGAAGTACCGGTACATGTTGGAGGTTTGTGGAGGTCTGCGGCCCCGGGGACGGTGGACGTGCTGCGGGATAAGACGAGGAAATATGGTCGGGAAAGTTAAAGTTAAAGTTAAACCGAAGCCGCAGCTCCTCCTCCCGGAGCCTCTTCCTGTTACACCAGGCCGTGCGCGTATATACAGTATATGTGCGTGGCTGGCGTGCGCGTGAGCTCCCCATATTTGCCCCGCACGAAATCAGTGAACGGAAATAGCGCGCTGTCAGGTTAGCTACACAGTAGCTAAACATTAGCTTAGTGGTAGCACCGTTAAACGGAGCCAACGCGTTCAAACTCAACTGTAAGTCAAATAAACACAGCAAAGCGCAACACGCGAAAGATGAGCGCGAACGCTCTGACTCGTTTTACACGTTTTAAAGTAATGTCATTTCATTTGTTTGTTAGCACATGTGCACATTACACTTCCGGTTCTATGGTCCAAAATAAAAAGCACGTGTCGTTAAACCAGAAATAGTAGGGGTCTACTTACTTAATAGAAATAGTATTATAGTTATTCATTGTAGCGGTCACACTGTAACTGTAATTACACCGTTAAACATACAGAGATGTAAACATAGCAAGATCCAACAGGAGGTGGTGTGGTGTGACTCCTGCGCTGTATAAGAATCCGTGAAAACACTGCATCATGTCCAACCAGTTCTTTGTGACCCTGACATGTGTGCACAGATTTGGGAAAATAATAATCAAACTGCTTTAAGAAGGTAGGTAATTATCAATAACTACAAATTCCCTGTAACTCTATTTAAATTTTGACCTTTTACATCCTTTTTACAATAAAATAATAAACTGCAGTTTTGTTAAATGGTTTTTGTCCCATCATCTGAAATATGGAAAACTGTTGATATGGGCATGTGAATAAATGTTTATCGTTGCAGAATGTGCGAGGGGTCGAAGATTCACGTCTTCCTTGGGGCTCCTCCTCCCCCCTCCACTGGCCCAGCCTCTGTGTCTGAGGCTGATGATGAGACTCAGGATCGGCCCCCTGCTGGGTGGCAACACCTGGAGCTCACCTGGACAGAAGGACATTTGAGGCCTGTAACAGGTGAGATCTTCACGGACCCATCAAGAAGAGAAATACCACCAGGAAGCAGAAGGGACATTGAAGATGCTGATCGAGTTACGCAGAGTTCACAAGTCCCAGATGATCAATCAAATTCTGAGCAGGAAGATGCTGAAGTGGATCGGACCACGGAGACATTGGGAGGACAACAAGAACAAGCAAAATTTATGAGCCAAGATGATGAATCAGATTTAGAAAAGGAAGATCGATGCTCGGCCTCAATTCTTCAGTATCTGGACGACCGTTTCCCTGCAGCTCAACCAGAGCCACAAAAAGCTGAACCTCCTCATCAATGTACATACCCAGTGATGTGCACTAGCACTCAGTACCTGACTACGTGGACGCTGAGTCAGGCTATAATCCTGAGTGGGAGGCGCAGTACCCAATCAGCAAGCAGCCCTGAAAAAAAAGGGGCTCTACCTTCCCTGCCCAAACACACCCACATGCCACTGTCTGTTTGCTCCAGCACGCCGGAGCTCTTCAGCCCTGAGCCTTCGTCGCCTGGAGCCTCTGCTGAGCTCTTCAGTCAACTTTGCCCTACACCGAGAGTGGAGGAGGGGGGCGTCGTCCTCCAGGTAACTGGAGACTGTGTGCTCTGCTCTCAGGAGGCTGTGCCCTCGCCTACTCATGACTCCCCTGCCAAATCCCCCAAATGCAAGAAAGCTCGACTTCCCAAAAACAGTGGTACTGAGGAGACATCGGACTGCACCGCCAGGCCCCAAGGTCCCACCACAACACTGGACCAGTGTCACAAACTGGGGGTGCAGTACTCGGTTCTGGTGGTTGCGGTTCATCCCTGTCACCTGAAAGAGGTCAAGGTGAGAGGTAACAATAAGTTCTCCATAGATGCAAGCATAGACGAGAAATAAGTGATGGTTATACTTTCAACCCCCCCCCCACACACACACCAAACAGTTTAATTTGTCACATCTGGTAAGATTATTTATGTATCTTTGTTTTAAAGGTGAAGTCAGGACCGTCAGTGGGTTCTTTTGTCCCTCTGGCGTCCATTGTGGTGACGGACCAGTCAGGCATTGAGATGAAGGTGGTGCTGTGGCGCCGAGCGGCATTCTGGTCTTTGACTGTGAGTCCTGGAGACGTTCTGCTCATCACAGGTATAAAAACGCAGCGGACTGATGTACTTTGAACCCTGATGATGGACAGACATCCTCATAATTTGATACTTTGCATCAGGACTCCATGTGAATGAAGACAAGTGGCGAGGAGAGACGGTGCTGCAGTCCACCTTCAGCAGTAAGCTGCTCAGCCTCGGACAAATCACCACCTCCACCTCACCAGCAGGTATGACTCAACCCACTCTACAACCAATCAGCAGCCACCTCAGCTGAAGCATCATTGGCTGTTACTTCTCACCTCTGACCTCTGTCCCCTCCCCCCAGCTCTGCAGCATGTTGACCCACACACTCTCAGCTCTCTGTGTGGATACATTCAAGAACGACGCCCTTTTCTGCTCTCTGTGGCTCACCGTGCATCTCAGGAGCTGAACCGCCTCCCTTATGCCACACTGAGGTCACTAAGAGTTAACACGCTGGTCCACGCCCTGCTGCGTGTCACAAGCACCCAAATAAGCTCAGGTGTGCTCCATATATTACTGTGGGGACAAAAATAGCACTGTCTCATGATGGGGAGTCTCTTGAACATAACTCATCATTCTGTGTGGGTGTGTGTGTCAGAATGGCGGAGTGAGGCAGACTCCTGCTGGAGGTCAGCAGTTCAAATGAAAGCAGTTCTGACTGTGGAGCAGCCGGACGGCCACCAGGGGACCCTGCTGCTGTGGGGAGCTGCTGTGGCCTGGCTGCCTCGCTTCAACAGAGACAGAGGTACACACACACACACACACACACACAAGACGAAGGGACTGCCCATACAAACTAAATCACCTTTTCTATTTTAGCGGTTGTGTGGGATTTCCGTACTCTCCTGGTGAGAGATGGTTCGACCTATAACCTCCCTGAGCTGCACTCCACCCCCTGGAGCTCCGTCAAGCCCTTGGACCCCACCGATCGGCGGGTACAGCCCTTCCTCGCCCCTCGATGCAAATGGAGACAAAACACCTGCAGTTTGGAGCTGGACTTGGAGACGCTTCTGTCTCAGAAATACAGCGGTGAGATTAATATGATGTTACTGTCAAAACAGATTCCTCGCAACAGAGAATCTTTTACTGCGAAGGATGTTGACTCACTGCAGACCCTTCATAAACATCATCAGGGAATCTGGACGTGATTTTGTTGGATGCAGAACATGGTTGTATTTGATTTGTTGTCGCCGAAATGAAAAGTTAAAAAGAATGTTATTTGTTATTTTATCTCGTGTCTCATATCGAACACCTCCAGGTGATGTGGAGCTCAGGGTCCACGTCACTGCCTTCCACTTCCAGGAAGTTGCCTCCTCCCAAAATGCACCTCAGCCAGTTCTGGACGGCTCCACACCATTGGAAGTTATCCTGGAGGCCCTGAGTGGCGACATCACCTACGCAGGCTGTGGTCGCTGCTCTGCTGAGCTCGGCACTGATACCAACGGCATCTACAGCCCCTGTTACCCCTGCCTGCCCCACACGGCCGTACGCCGCTTTTACAGGTGCAGATGATTCATAAACATGCACTTTTAAAAAGAAAAAGTCTGATCATTTATTAATTATTCTGGTGTCACTGGCACCACATCACATATAAGTCAACATTTAAAATAAATCAAAGATGAAATGATGTTTGTGTTTATCCATAGACCTGTCAATTAATTTTAGAGTTAAAGGATCAAGTCATAGGGTTTGTGTTTGTTTGGGATTTTTGCTGGTAGGCAGGGCCACAGTTACCTTTGTGCGTGTGTTTCAGGCCTGGCGTGCTGACTGTGGGGTGGAGCTCCAGTCAGGTGTGTGTTCAGGTTGATCCTGTTCCTCTGGAGAAGATACTCACGGCACCACCTGATAAACTACACAGGAGCTCAGGTGAGACACTGGGTGTGTTCAGACAGCAGCATTCCTAACTGAGTTCCACTGGCACAGGAAACATCTGACCATCCTTCATCAAAGGAGAGGTGAAAATACCATCCCACAATTCTTTGTAGGTGCAACATTAAAAGTGACACACCCATGTAAATATCAAAAACAGAACAGCTATTTTCTGAACTATCACGTGATTGTCTTGATTTGTTCTCTGTCCGTCAACAACAAAGATCATCAGCACATTGCAAGATATTTCAATTCTCTGTAGAAAGGACCAGGACGTGCCCAACATCTCTTCACAATTTCTTTTGAAAAAAGACATTCTAGTTTCTTTCTCTTCTTGGATGAGTTTTCCTCCTTGTTTATTCCTCATAATATTGTCTTATATAACTAATTTCCTAGCGTTTTAAGTCTCCTCCTCCAAAAATTTCCTCGACCATGTCACACTCATGTTCCATAGCCACTCATAGAACCTTCCAAACAGACACATGTCTCTGAACGTACACATCTGACCTTGAGATGGACAATTTCCAGCAGGCCACGTCAATCTGTCTCCCCTCAGCCAATCAGAGACAGGCTTTTCTTTACCCGTCTCCCCTCATCCAGTCACATATATTTGTGTCTCAGCTCCAGGCTCTCGGGTGAAGCACATCCAGGTGGCAGCAGACAGGATCTTCACCCTCGTCTCTCTCCCAAAGAAAAACTTCATCATCACCATCCGGAGCCACTTCCTCTGTGACGAGAATAGCATCCCCATCAATCAGGACTTTACTCTGCTGGACCTTCAGTTCCCCAACTAATGGACTGATTGCTGCAGCTGATGGATGGAGAAACATAAAGGTGGTGCAGCTTTATTTTATTTATTTTTGTTTTTTCCCAAACCAAAGATTGCTGAGTGTATGGAATGCTAACTAACGTCACTGTTGAGTGAGACAAGTTAACATTTCTATTTCTTTCTAACAGAGAGATAAATATTGTTCAATTTACTTTCATAAAAGTGAAAATTGTGATTGATGATAATTTTTTTGTCCTCAGTGTACTATATCTTCAGAATATATTTAGTCAAACCGTTTTAAATGGAATTTATTTTATCACCACAGGTAAAAACAAAGGAACAAATTAATTAAAATCACTTGATTGACCTCTGACCTTCTGTTTGTTGTAATCCCTGGAACAGGCAGTACTGAATATTTACAACTTTTGTAATGTGAGAGAATCAGAATCTGAGGAAACTAAATTAAACTACAGATGCTCATTAGGATTAAAAATCCTGCTGAATCAGTGAAACTCACTCTTGCCGAAAGTCCGACCCATGTGTTTTCACTGAGAAATACAGAATAAGATATGAACCTCCAGGAGGCGCTAGCAGACAGTCGCTATGTTCCCCTTTTTAATTCGTAAAGGAGGCGCGTTCATGGTGAATAAAACAGTTGCTTCGGTCCCTGTGAAACTTGTGAGATCAGGTTTCAGACGAGGTCACAGACCAATGTAAACAGAGGCTGCTGTTGATCATCTTCCTCCTGATTCAGCTTTTTCTCTGAAGTCTGGACAGGGCCTCATTATTCTTGTGATGTTTCTGTAGCCACTTCCATCAGGTCATTAAACAAATCTGAGGAGAACAAGGGAAACAAATATTTCAAGCTTTCAAACTAACATTTAACTGTGATAAACATGCAAGTCTGACATCTGAAAACCCCTGAGAGCCACATGGACCAGTGTAAAGTCAACTCATCAAAGAAAGGTTTGTTACTTTAGCTTGACGAACTAACTACAGTTTCCTTTAGTGCCACCTGTAAGTTTAGCAGCAGCAAAAAATATTTGAAGGATTCTGAGCAGCTGGACGAATCAGACTTTTGTCCATATGGAAGGTGTGAATAGAAATGTTTTTACACATGACTTCTTTATACGTACCTCCATCATCCACTCCTACACTAACTCCACTGCTTCCTGTACCTTCTCCCTCACTCCCTGCAGCAGCGCCCCCTGCCTGCTGTTCAGAGAAAAGACCTGCAAATCCTATTTTCTTCTCCTTTCCACCATGGTCGTCATCATCGTCCCTCTTGAATATTTTTGAGAAGAAATCTCCCTTGTCCTCTTCTTTTTTCTTGTCCCCTCCGAAAGAGAACAGTCCTCCCTTGTCCTCCTCCTCTTCCTTGTCTCCTCGAAAAATAGAGAGGATTCCTTTGTCTTTCTTCTTCTCATCTTCGTCCTTGTCTCCAAAACCCAGAGCGTCTTTCATTTTGTCCTTCAATGCCTCCTCCGCCATGTCTCCTGCTCAACAAACAGCATCACATTGTAGCTCTTTCTGTTTAGACAACATGAGTTTGATTTGATCATGTGGAGGCACCACAGTGGTGAGGCTGCTCCCGCAAGGCAGAATAAATGCAAATGTAGTTAAATGTTTCTCCAGGTTTATCTGACGCCAAAACAACAATCAGCACTTTAACTGCTAATGATACTTGTACTAAATGCAGTAGTTCTACTGACATCAGCATATCTGACTGTTTTTTGTGACTTTGGTGGAGTGAATCAAACAAAAGTAGGATCAAGTTGTGATTAAAATAAGAAAAAGTGGAAGAACCAAACCACAGAGATGCACAGCTCCAGTGTTTCAACAATGGCACAGATCCTCATGTAATTTTAACACAAACATCAACACACACAAGACATCTGGACCACAGTGTGGTGTGGAGACAGACGGACTCATCCACAACATCCCACACAAACTGAATCTGTTCTCAGATTACTTGTCCATCAATAGATTCAGAGGATCAGGCAGAGCCAACACAAATTTACTCACTCATTTTTTTTTACTCACTTATTTTCTTCTCAATAAAATCTCCGAATGCGGCCATGTCTGCTGATCAGCTGGTCCGTGTTTCTGTCCGTTTGTTGGAGTTGTTGGTCTGTTTTCCTGGCAGGTGTTCTCAGGATTGAGGTGTGGCCTCAGACTGGTCCAACCTGTTCTACCTCTGGAATCTGATGAGTTTCTCTCTCCCCTGTGGTGACTCACATAGAAGATGGAATCTGTCAGGTGTCATGTGACAGCCTGCAACAGAACTCAGGTCAATGCTCCTTCAAGCTCATATTTGTCAAAGTTTGTCGTTCAACCGTTCACACACATTCATACCTGCACCTATGTGCAGCAGTGGAGCAGACATAGCTAGGTCAGCAGTTTGATCCCGGTCCTTCCTATTCTGCGTGCTGTTCTGTTCTGTTCTGTGCAGGGGCGAGCAGGGGGCGAATCATCTGTCGGTTTCTATAGATAACGTCTCCTCTGGAAGTCTCTAACAACATTGTCCTCAGGAGTTTTTGTCTCAGTCTCTAGTCTCAAGTTGTCTTCAAAAGCTGATTTGTCTCCTCCTAGTGGTTATCAGAGTGATTGGGGAATCTAATACGTTGTAGATGTGTCTTACATCTTTTTCTTCTGTTGGTTCGATTGGCAGCTAGTTAATAGGTGCGTTGCCGCCACCTACCGGACTGAGTCCTGTAGGAGAAATGCTCAGCTTTCAGCAATCACTGAAACGAAGAGACTCGAGGAACCAAGGAGATGGGTCACAGCCAAGCGGGTTTATTTCAGCGCAGTATGTTGTCATACAGTACACCAAAACAATCAGGAACAGCCCCCGTCAGTTCTAAAACTAAGTCTTTTATACTCATGTGGGTGTGTGTGTGTATGTGTGCGCGTCGCGGGCCGTGCTATCAACTTTTACTTGTGTGTGTGTGCGGCCTGTGGGAGACAGGCCGTGTCATTATCTCTTATCGGGTTGTCTTTGTACTGCTCCAGCTTTGTGCTGTACAAGTGCGTGATGACCCACTAGATGATTCAGGAAACATTGTTCGCCACTACAGTCCTTGTATTCAACTGTATACACTGACGTGTGTTCTGTTGCTCTCTCCTTAATGAAAATGGCTGCTCCAGTGAGACCAGTTCTGTCTTTTCAATCGTCCTCTTCTTCCATCGGACGAAAAGGCACTCCTGTCTGTCATCTTATTGTTTGATGTCCCTATATGACATCGTCCCTTACTGATGTCATGATGACATCATTCCTCCTACATGAGGAACAATATTATACATACACAAATTCTTTTCAGGTGATGTTTATAGACCAATAGTATGCAGAGGTATTTTTATATTCACAAGGATCCAATCATTTGTGACATGTAAGGCTGAGTAATTAGAAGAAGAGATACTGTATTGAGCTCAACAGAAAACAGTTTATAGCATCACCTTTATTCTTACCAGTAGATTTTAACAGTGAGCAGCATCCAGCCAAAATAAACCAAAATTAAAATATATATTTCAAACCAGAGAAGCATCTAAGTTTATTTAGTGTAAGGTTTGAGCAGTGAGAACAGGCAACACAGTTTACACTTGTTTTAATGCAGTTCATTCATGACAGTAATTCAATTAAAATACTGTCTCTTCATTTGACCACATATAAAACCAGTGTACCAACATCTTCATTATTTTATATCGTTTTTTAGATTTCACCTTTAACCAGAAACCTCCAGTTTCAAGTAGTTTAGAGCTTCAGAATATTCTGAGAGTTTAAAACCAATAAGAAAAATCAATATGAAATCATGAGTGATTCTCTACAGTCCCATGATTAAAACGATTTCAATGTTAAATAGTCTTCAGGTGAGGACACTGCAGGTGGAGAGGTTTCCTTCAGGACAGAGTCATTTTTTAAGCAAACCCGACACTGAAAAAAAATCACAAAGATGCAAGATGAAAGTTAAAAATGAAAGTGCTAACATTTCGACAAGGTGAACAGAGCTGCAGAAAATCTAGTCTGTAAAGAAGCCAAGAATGAGAAAAACTCTGCACACTAAAGCTGGTAAATTCTGTCTCTTGTTTTACCACATCCATTGTTTTCATTGGCGACCCTTCCTGTGAAGTTCATCAAGGCTCCACTTTTGGACCCATCAAATTTCTGACTAGCTGCTCCATAAACACTTGTTGGTATGTTTGGCTCCATCTTTAATTGTGACACTTGCACGATGCAAAGCTAAATGTTGCTTTGCACATGAAGTGAACACAGCTGGAATCTTTGTTGCTCTGTAATTATCATTGCATTGTATTATTAGAACACTAGGACAAAATGTGGCAATATGTTCTACTGGTGATAAATAGACCATAGACTTTTTTAAGTTTTATTTTTATTATTTATCTAACTCCTTCAAACTTTAATTACTTTTAAATTATTCATTTTTGTATCCTCTTCTGTTGCTTTTGCCATTGATCATGGTACCTTTAATAATTTATGTAAAGCACTTCAAATGTCCTGTTGTTAAAATATGTGAGATAGACAGATAAACTTCCAAATGAGGCGTAAGTTTTGGGATTGTAATGAACTTACCTCCATGATCGTTGTTGTTGTTCTACCCACTTGATTAGTTGATTATGCCTCCCAAACTGCTCCCTCCTTTGTCGCCATCGTTGTTTCCACCCAATGCGCTGAGCATCTGTCCCAAACCAGCTCCTCCTTTGTCACCATCGTTTCCACCCAATGCGCTGAGCATCTGTCCCAAACCAGCCCCTCCTTTGTCGCCATCGTTTCCACCCAATGCGCTGAGCATCTGTCCCAAACCAGCCCCTCCTTTGTCGCCATCGTTTCCACCCAATGAGCCAAGCATCTGTCCCACACCGCCCCCTCCGTTGTTGTCCCCTGTCTTTCCACCCAGTGAGTCTATGATCTTGTCAGCTCCAGTCTCCACTGCAGTCTCCACTGCAGACTCCACTGCAGTCCTGACTGCAGAGCAAACAGAGGAAACGGTAAAAACGATGAGGTCACACTGACACCTACATGTGGGGGCAGGTATGGCATCTAAAGTGAAATTGTTTCCATGCACTCAAAACGTCAAAATAAAGCAGTAGAACTGACTGATTTTAGCCTCATCAGTAAAACAAAAATCTTGGTTCACACTGAGATATGTCACATGGTCATTCACCGACACTGGGCATGTGATGTAAACAGGGAGTAAAGTTTCTCCTATGCATTTGGTTGCTTGGCAACAGAAACTCCTCAGAATGAGGAGCAGGAATGATGGCAAGGTGGAACTATTACTGACGTGTAATGCACCTGACATTCTATTGGTTGATTAATTTCAATGAACTTGTTGCACAAATAAATCAAAGCGTAGAGGAAAAATGCACAAGCAGTTGATTCACACATGCTACAATATACAAGCAACAAAATACGTGAGTGCAGCGCAGGAGGAACAAGCGCAGGATTCCGATATAAAGGTTTACAGAAACTGAGAGTGAAATCAATATGTCTCAAAGACCACACTCTGGAATGAAGAGAGAAAGACAGACATTAAAAGAAATGCCTGCAGTGAGGTTGGGTTTAAATCAAATCCACCCACTGTCCCAGTTCACCATCTGTAAAATTTTCAACGTAATCCAGACTTTTAATGAATGATACTCACCCATTTTGTTCTTTATGTCATTAAAGGCCATGGCTGTCACTGTGTTGGGGTTTTCAGTTTGTCTGTGGTGCTATGTTCGGTTTTATATATGCTGGAGCCTCACAGGCCTCGCCCTGAAGAGGAATCAGGTGGAGCTGCAGGGAGTCTCACACGACCAATCTGTCGCACAGGGTGTGGAACTTTAACTTCATCTTTAATCTGTCATGGCAATGCTCCAGTCAGTACAACAAAGGTTATTTTCACCTTGAGCGTTGACAGCAGGTTCCACCACCATGACAGCCAATAAAAACAGTGTGTGTCTCTCTCCTCCCAAAAGAAATATCCTAAAAATCCAAAGTGACTCATTACAGGATGTACTTTCTTCTTGATGTGTGTGTGAAGCCACTGTGACGGCGGGAACCTTTCAAGAGCACATGACTCAGATGGGGCTCCCTGGGCTGCCGCCTCTCATGGGTCCTGCTCAGATCGTCTCATTTGTTTGCCTGCAACACACGTTGGTTTTTCATTTGTGACGACAGAAAATCTGACATAAGGCCCATCTCATTAGCTCAGCATGTGGTTCTAGAGGGCTGAGGCTTGACTGCACATAAAAGATCCTTAGATCAGCGAATGGAGCGACTGAATGTTATGATGTTCCCTAACGTGCAATTGGTCTGCAGAGCTCTGGTGTTTTTTTGTGGAACTGTGGATGTCTTAAATGACTGTCTTGATTTTGTTCCCGTGCCAACAGATGAAGCCGGGAAAATGGGTCTTTCCACAAACACGGACGTCCTACATACATTTCACCTTTAAATGTTTTCAAATTTCACATGGACATTAATTTGTACACAAGATCAAGTTGATTTCTGTGGTCAAACATCGCAACGGCACGACTGCACAGACTCAAAATGACATCAGCACTGCGGTCCGTCCCAGGGCCTTGTGTGTCACCAAGTTACAGAAACATGTCAGCGTCATTTTGAGACTGTGTGAAATGATAAAGGGAATTTGTGTGTGTGTGTGTGTGTGAGGGAACACTTGATTGTCACAGTATAACAGCAACAAGTTGAACTTCAGTGATGCTTGTATCCATTTAGAAGAACACGTTTCTCTGCTTTGGAGCAAAGCAAAGTAACGACAGGTTCAATGGAGATAAAGTGAAGATGATGGTCAAGAAGAGAATCAAGTGTGTGTGTATTCTTGGTCAAGGATTCAGGTGTGTCCTCAGACTGGTCTGACCTGTTCTACCTGAGTGTGTCTGTTATGGAGACAGGCCCCACCCTGCAGTCAGGGAACATGGTGTTCTTAAATGGTCGTGTATACACACATGATTTGATTTCTTTCTTTCTGTTGTTCTTCTTCTTTTTCTTCTTCTTCTTCTTCTTCTTCTTCTTCTTCCTCCGATCTCGACATGTAAAGCATCTGAGATGTAAAAGTACAAAAACAACAAAGGGGCTGAAAGCTTCCAGATGTTGTCTTTATTTGTTTCTTTATATTGTGTTTCATTAAATGAGAATCTGCTCTGAAGCTTGTATATATGTATGTGTGTGTATATATATATATGTGCGTGCTACTCTGTATGCGTGTGTGTGTGCAAGTGACCAGTATGATGCAGAGGCCGGGTAACCATGGACACAAGGGTGAGCTGAGGACAGGGTGTCTCCTGGTTGAGGAGGTGAAGCTACTGAGTGATGAAGATGAGCAGTTGGTTCAACAGGCGATGGCAGAAAGGTGAAGGCTCCTCTTGTTCCAGAGTCTGAGAGTAAGAGACAGATTACTACTCCCCACCAGGAGAAGATGTAGTGTGAAGTATACATATAATATATCAGGTGATTTAAAAACTGTCCCCACTGGGACGAGATGAGACATGAAATTGTCAGAGAGGCTGGCTGAGGACCACCTCTTATAGATAGTATATAGGCGTATAAGGTGAATTCAGCCCCAACACACGCACCATGTCACGACTTGTTTGGTTGTAAACGGTCTCTAGTTCTCACCTACTGAACCGCCTGCTCTCTCTGTTCTTCAGCTCCATCCTCTGTCTTGGGAAGGTCGGTCTGAGAGGGAGAGAGCGGAGGTCACATGACTGACCCCAAACCCCTCACACAATCAGAGCAAGAGACACATTTGATTGGTCTGTTTCACTTAATTCACAATCTCTGTCATCACTGGCGAGGTCTGTAAAACACGTCAATTGAGGTGCCTCCTCCTCCTCTTGTCTAAACAGAAAACAATCTGAACCTTCTTGTGGTGATGATGTCATTACAGTCAGGGGCTGCATTCAGCCAGTAAGGGAAATGACTGAAGTGTTTCAGCAGCCACCATAGTGAGGAGAGTTATAATTCTCTAAATGATGAGGAGCCTCAGTGCTTCTTAACTTGACAATCAAGAAAAACAATCAATTGGAAAGAAGCAGATAAATGTTGAAAGTGATTGACGCTATGGACAAACATTAGTCATGTTTTGTGTGTTTGTGTAATGATTTTTGTGGCCAAAAGAGGGAGACCTACATTTCACACGTAATTATGAAATTCATTAAAATCCAATTCCACACAGCATTTCTTGGGGTGTGTGAGGTGATGTTACTCACCGTGCTGACAAATCCACTTGCCAAGGCTGCATTCTCCACCCCCTCCACCTCTGCCTGGGCGACTTCATTGGCCCCGGCGACCGCAGTGTCAGCAACAACGTTGGCCTGTTCAGTTGTCTTCTGGGCAACTGGACAGAATAATTTTTTGTCACATTTATTTAATGTGTAGTTTGATTTTTGATTTAGATTCATGTCCCTTCTGCTAACATGGAGGAGGCAGGTTTAATGACCTATCCTGTGGTTTGTTACCTGTGTTGACTCCGGTTACGACTCCCTCCATCGTCCGATTTCCTGACGAGAGAATAACGAACAGATGATTTATGCTTGCTGAAAACAGCTGAAGAGAAAAACACAGAGTAGAAGGAGTGACTTATTGTGATGACATGACGCAGTGTGAATGTGACCTGGTTTCTGTGAACTTAATATTTTATTCATGTCACCAGAATGAACGTAGCAGCTTCTTCTTCACATCATGTTTTTCTTTCATTTACTTTTCCTCTAATCTATTCTGGCTCATTTATCAATTCTACGAGGTCCCACAGCTAGTGGACATTTGAAGAACTGCACCTGACTTCAAAATACATTGTCAGTTCAGCAGAAACAGAATTGAATAACATGTTGGTATTCTTCTCCATCACCACTTGAAATATTTTACTCTTGTTCTCCTCCCACCCCACCCCACCTCAGCCATCCTGCTTTGGTGTAGAATTACATTTGTCCTCCACCCATCCCCTCATTTTATCTGTTCATCCTTCACAATAAAACAGCTTTATGAAGTTTATACAATTAAAATGTTTCCATCATCCATCCCCTCACAATGTGTAGGATGAATTGTAATTTGTTTGTAGGAAAAATAAAAATTCTCTGCTCACTTATTTATTCTTCATATGGCCATGATAGTTTCTTCTCTCTGATATTAGATATTTCCAAATTCTGCTTCTTGTCCTCCCCCCTTCATCTCTCCCTTCCTCCCTTCATTCTTTACAGTTTGGTGTTGAATTTCACTTGTCTTTTCCGTTCCAGTCATGTTGTCTCACATCAAATTATTGTCGCTCCTTTTCCATCTTTTTCATCATTTCTTCATCATTTGCTCTTTTTTCCACCTCGGTTTTCTCTATCCTCACTGTCTTTCTGATTGTTGTTTTTCACTTTTTCTCACTCAAACAGAACAATCTGTTGGAGAATTTTGCTTCTCCTTCATCCATCCTCACCAACATAGATGACCCCCTCCTTGGTCTTGGTGGCGGCCTCCTCCACACCCGCCTTTGTCTTCTCAGCAGCAGCTACCACGCCACCCTTTGCATAGGAGAATCCCTTCTTCAGTGCGTCCATGATGCTTTGCCTTTCCTCACCTCTTCCTCTTGATTCCTCTTTCCAGCCTTAGTCTTTTCTTTTTGTCTCGACTCTTGCGTCACTCTCTCTTCTCCTTGAGCTCTGTCTGACTCTCTTCTCGTCTTCCTGCTAATGGATGAGAGAGAAGGGGTGGAGAGAAGGTGCATGAGAGAGAGAGAGAGAGAGCTCTTACGAGAAAGGGAGGGAGAGAGGATGAGAGTGGCAGAGATAAAATGGATGAGAGAGACTGATGAAAACAGAGGAGGAGGAAAACTTTAGGGTGAAAACAAAAGCTTCTAAAAGCTAACCACGGCCCAGAACATTATGCTTGATTGACAGCTACTATCATCCAAGTAGTGAAGGAGGAAGGTGGATGTGTCCTTGAGCTCTAAGTCAGGCTCCCCCTATTCCCAATATGGTTTCTTCTGGTTTCAACAAATCAAGATGACATTCCCTCTAATGTGCGTGTTGTTGACAACAGTGCAGCTTCTCCACAGTGATGAAACCATAATGGGGGTGGGGTTGAGGATGAGACAGCATAGAGTTGCAGAGGTCATGATAAACTAGAAAGTATCTACAGTTCAGAAGGATTTCTGAACATGGGACCTGATGTCACTACTGTCAGTTTGATTAGCTAATATACATCTTCCTACTGATATATTCAGTGACGGTCTGTATATACAGTCACTTGTATATGTAACTCTTGGAATGAGTAAAGTGTCCTCACTCAGGTGGTCTATTCTTAATGGTCCTCACAAACATACAGTATGTACAGTACAGTTCACTCAAACACTTTCCTGAAAGAATCCTGAATGTGACTCAGCAAAATGGACACACGCACACACACACACACACACACACACACACGTGGCTCCAGATCACCTGACTGAGGAATCCAGCACCTGTCCTCTAATTGAGTGTTATATTGTGTGTGTGTAAGCTCCATAGCATGGTTTCTAATAAGTCAGTGGCTCAATATTCACTTGAAGAAAAGTCTAGCCAGTGGTTCTGCATTTTAGTCCTCCTTTCCCCTCTCCTATGACCACCATTTAAAGCGTGACAGAACAAACTGAACAATAATGGACCAAGCAGAACTAATGCATTTTTGTACTAACGTTTCTTATTGGAGTCTCTAGTGGACAAGCCTCTCAGACATCCAGCAGCAAGCAGTGCCAATGTGAAGGATCTTACCAGTACAGGCACGGTTAAACAACCTAAAGAGCCTGGTTTAGCCATTTTGTCTCGTGCCTGGTGAACATTGAATGTTGCTATCATGACTCTCACCTACCCAGCACCATTTGCTGATTGATACCTCAGCAAACTTTGCCTTTGGGGACACCTACAGACTTCGTGTCAGTGCGGGGCAGGAAAATCCAGGCGCAGGGAGTCATATGTAATGAAAATGCGCTTTATTAAAGGAGCAGGCAGAAACGGAGTACAGGAACAGTCCAGGTCGGGGCAATAACCAGGCGGGGATCCGGGAGACGGAAACAGGTCAAAACCAGGAGGTCAGGTAAGGAAAGTCCAACTGGAGCAGGGAACAAGGAGACGGGCGACGAAAACAGCGGGCACGGCAGCACGAGAGCTCGGAGGCAACAGGTGAGCGATGTCCCTGGGAGAGAAAAAAGACTTGGGGAAAAATTCGTGGAAAGTTTGCATAAATGCAGGAACGGTCGAGGAGCGTGGTAAGACGTCAAGACAAGCACGAGACAGGAACACGAGGTTGAAATAGGGGAACTGGTAATCAGGTAGGTGACAATAGGTGCGGGGAAAGACACAGCTGACAGTGAATACATCAAGAGCACGGAGACTAGACAGAAACAGGAAACACCAGGGGTCGGGTTTCAAAATAAAACAGGAAATGAGGGGAAAAACAGGCCGTGGACATGACACTTCGTAAATACTCTGGTGTAGAATTATTCTGGCTTCACTCCAGTTTCTATCTCCACCCCTCCAATAGTTTTTATCTTCCCCCCTATTTTTTTTGAGAGCTGACTTCACCCAAGCCCATATGCTTTCTCTGAGATCAGGAACAAGAAACACAAGTAAGACATGCTGGTGTAAAAGACAGTCAGTCACTTCATCATGGCCGTGAACATCCCAGGAGTGATAATGATGGCACTTTTCTACCTGTTGGTCCTTGGGACCGGCATCTGGGCTTCTTTCAAGTCCAAGAGGGAACAGAAGAAAAGTGGAGCCAATGAAATGGAGATGACATTACTGGGCAACCGGAGCATCAACATGGTGGTGGGGATCTTCACCATGACAGGTGAGGACAGCTCACAGTTCGATGTAAATAAAAAGTATTACATACCTGCATTACATTTCTGCCAGTAGATCCTATAATAGGAATCTCAAATTCTTTTATAACGTCCAGAAATGTAACGATAATTCCAAATCCTTCTCTTTGACATATAGAATAGTAAATTCATATTGGTTTGAGGCACATCCCAGAGGGCATTCCTCAGGTATAAATGTTTAGGTCTCCCCATGCTCGAGGTCCCTCTTCATTCAAACCACTTGGATGGACTTTTTCCTTAAAAAGAAAATAAAACACCTTGCCAGCTGGCAGAAGTCTCCATTTCATTCTTCACCAGAAGCGGCAGAATTTCTCAGAAGATCTGACATGTTAGAGCATGAACAGTGTTTATTGTTCACTGAACACCCTTCCAAGAAACTGACAGAACCAGTACTTGGTATCTGTGGAAAAACACCCAGTACACTAAGTAATGTGTACATCAAATCTTATTTATGGTAGATTCTCATCAAGATCCCACTGTAATTTGAATCTGTAAAAAACTGAATTTTGAACAAACCCTTTGTCCTAATATCTGCTCTTTGTGGATTCATTCTGCAGCTACATGGGTCGGAGGAGGCTTCATTGTCGGCATACCTGAGATGAT
>JAFBJW010000549.1:46653-100106 GCA_016785235.1 Pseudorhombus dupliciocellatus | reverse complement strand
CTGCCTTGGGATGTATTGTTGGTGCTGCCAGCCCACATGCACTGTTAAAACTTTAACACTGGTCACAGGTGATCCCTCAGTCAACTGGAGGCTGTTGAAACTAGTTGTTGAGCTGAGCTCTGAGCCACACCCCTCCCAGCCTGAGTGCAGCAGCTGAATGGGTTAGATGAGGCTGTTAGTCTCACACACACACACACACACACACACGGCAGGGGGCCGGAGCTGAGGAGGACTTCATGGGAGACGCCACCGGTTTAAAACATTTAAAACATTGGAATGGAATTGTTTGATGTACGTCACTGCTCTGGTGTTTGTGTTTAAAGCTTTCACACCTCATTTGCATCTGTCTGAACAATGATTGCCATGTGAGGGGCGAGGAGCTCTTTGGTTAACTCAGGTCTGCTCATAAAGACGCCTGGGAGGTGTTGTCTCTGCCCGAGGCTCCATACACATGATATCTGTGAATATTTGTGGAGAAACAAGTAGCAGATGAGTGTTCCACTCATCCCACAGTAATATAACTTTAGATTATTTACAAAACCCCATTTCTCTGAGTAATATGAGTGAGATGTCTCACTCAGGGATGCATGCCGCGCTCATTCCGCCAATCCTGATTTGCTGGTGAAACGTGTCCGTCCACCACAGGTAGTCCCTCCTTCCTTAAATACCTCACACGGACGGCACCACCCCTTTGAAACACCTCTTCTCACTCGGAGCATATCTTGCGTCCAGAGCTAGCTAGCTTAACTGTCCACAGACGGATCTTTTTCGTCACACAGCACCCATTCGACCTGGGCTTTGTGATAAACGCAGAGAAGAGCAGGCTGTCCCTGACACAGAGTATCATCTTTCTGGGATTATCTCTGGACGAGGTGGCGTGCGCGCCTCTCAGCGGAGCGAGTGAAAACATTCAGGACATGCCTCGTGCTCTTTCATCCAGGCAAATCTGTTCAATTCAGATTATGTCTTCGATTACTCGGACTGATGGCATCCGCCCTCCTCGTGGTCCGCCTCGGTCGCCTCCACATGAGACAATTCCAGCTGTGGGTGACCTCATGCAGGCTGGATCCTTCAGGTTTCCTTCCTCCTGCACTCGCTTCTCGCCGTGCTCCTTCTCCTTTCTCCTCCACTCCGACTCTTTGGCATTCTGGGTGCTCTGCGCCTGCAGTGTGTGCTTCAGCGCTTCGGGGACCCCATCCACGACAGCCACCCAAATCCCACTGCACCAGCCCCTTCTGAGACCTCCTGCGGGTGGTGAGCCTCTGGGAAGAGTTTGGAGAGGCCATGGTGGATGACGATCGCTCGGCCTCGAAGAAATTCTGGCAAACTGTCAGGCGCCTCAGGAAGGGGAAGCAGCACCCAACTAACACTGTTTTCGGTGGGGGTGGGGAGATGTTAACCTCGACTGGGGACATGGTCGGGCGGTGGAAGGAATACTTCGTGGATCTCCTCAACCCTAATGACACGCCTTCCCTAGAGGAAAGCAGAGGCAGGGACTCAGAGGTTGACTCGTTCATCACCCTGGCCGAAGTCACTGAGGTAGTTCGGAAGCTGCCCAGTGGCAAGGCTCCAGGGGTGCATGAAATCCGCCCTGAGTACCTCAAGTCTCTGGATGTTGTAGGACTGTCATGGTTGACACATCTTTGCAGCATCGCGTGGAAGTCGGGAACATTACCTTTGGAGTGGTAGACCGGGGTGGTGATCCCTCTTTTTAAAAAGGGGGATCGGAGGGTGTGTTCCAACTACCGGGGGATCACACTCCTCAGCCTCCCGGGAAAAGTCTATTCCAGGGTACTGGAGAGGAGAATTCCGGCGAATAGTCGAACCTCAGATTCAAGAGGAACAATGCGGTTTCCGTCCCGGCCGTGGAACACTGGACCAGCTCTATACCCTCCATAGGGTGCTTTAGGGCTCCAGTCCACATGTGTTTTGTGGACCTGGAGAAGGCTTTCGACCGTGTCCCTCGTGGTATTCTGTGGGAGGTGCTCCAGGAGTATGGGGTCGGAGGCCCTCTGCTAAGGGCCGTACGGTCCCTGTACGACAGGAGCAGGAGTTTGCTTCGCATTGCCGGCAGTAAGTCAGACCTGTTCCCTGTGCATGTCGGACTCCGGCAGGGCTGGCCTTTGTCACCGGTTCTGTTCATTGTCTTTATGGACAGAATTTCTAGGCGCAGCCAAGGGCCAGAAGGGGTCCGGTTCGGGAACAACTGGATTTCATCTCTACTATTTGCAGATGATGTTGTCTTGTTGGCTCCCTTGAGCCAGGACCTCCAGCATGCACTGGGGCAGTTTGCAGCCGAGTGTGAAGCTGCTGGGATGAGGATCAGCACCTCCAAGTCCGAGGCCATGGTTCTCCACCGGAAAAAGGTGGCTTGCCCCCTCGTGGTGAATGAAGAGCTCCTGCCTCAGGTGGAGGAGTTTAAGTATCTCGGGGTCTTGTTCACGAGTGAGGGAAGGATGGCGCGTGAGTTTTATAGGCGGATCGGTGCGGCGGCCACAAGTAATGAGGTCATTGTATTGGGCTGTAGGCAAAGGCAAAGCTCTCGATCTACCGATCAATTTACATTCCTACCCTCACCTATGGTCATGAACTTTGGGTCATGACCGAAAGAATAAGATCCCGGATACAAGCGGCCGAAATGGGTTTTCTCCGCAGGGTAGCGGGGCGCTCCCTTAGAGATAGGGTGAGGAGCTCTGTCACCCGGGAGGAACTCGAAGTAGAGCCGCTGCTCCTCCACATCGAGAGGAGCCAGCTGAGGTGGCTCGGGCATCTGAATAGGGTGCCCCCTGGACGCCTCCCTCGAGAGGTGTTTCAGGCTGGTCCCACCGGGAGGAGACCCCGAGGAAGACCCAGGACACGCTAGAGGGATTATGTCTCTCAGCTGGCCTGGGAACGCCTTGGGGTCCTCCCGGAGGAGCTGGAAGAAGTGTCTGAGGAGAAGGAGGTCTGGGCGTCCCTGCTCAGACTGCTACCCCCACGACCCAGTCCCGGATGAGCGGTGGAAAATGAGATGAGATGATGAATTCATTCACAACAAACCCAGGCCCAGTCTCATTTAGTTAACCAACAAATTTGGCTTCATAACCATTGATGCCTGTATAACAATACTGTGGGTTATTATTTATAGGCGTGGAACCAGAACACTGTGCACGGCAGCAGGAATGTCCCCAGGTGTGTGCTTTGATGCAGATTTAGTGATAAAATAATAAAATTACAAGAGCACTTCTCAACTTGGTCTTCAAACGATTTAACAGTTAATGATGTTTTACAACATCAAAGTGACAGTAAAGCCTGTTTCCTATAGAATGAATGTACACAGCAGGAGGCAGGAATAATGGATAGAAATACACATCTCGCTGTTCCACTCGTGCAAATATTCACAGACACTCGTCGCGGAGAGCAGCTGGCAGCAGTTCCCTCTCAGTGTTCTCTTGCTTCGTCTTGGGATCAACAGGGTTTGTGTCCGGGTGCCACAGGACCGACAGGCGCTGACGAGGACAGAAAATGAATATCACTTTATTATAGAGGACACCACTGAAGCTTGATGCAGACGCAGTGGAGCCCTCACCTGCCGCAGGGAGCCCTCGGTGAGGCAGAGCTTAACAACAGCCCAGAGGGGGGTCACGACGACAGAGGACAGGGCCAGGGCCCAGCCCAGGTAGTAGGCCCAGTCTGGATACACGTAGGGCCCAAACGTCAGGGGCTGATAGTCCACGAAGGAGCAGATGAAGCCCACCTGTGGGAAAGGATTAGCTCCCATTTGTGTATCATCATCGTACACATGTAGTGCTGAGTCACTGCGCTGCAGGAACCCACCATGAGGATCAGGGGGGTGAAGTAACGCCAGCACAGTTTGAAGAGAAACCACGGCCTCTGACCGGTCATCTCCTCCACGGCGTCACACATCCGCTCAGCGCCTGAACGACACACACACACACACACACACACACGGTCGGCCCACAACTGACAAAGGGTTTGTAGATTGAAATACATGTACAATATTCAAATGTTCATGAACACTTTGAGGACTAAGGGTCATGCTTTAGGATGACCCACAGCTCCTCCCATGGTGGCGTTTGCTGGCCTGCCTCTAGGTGGCACTGTGGCGCCTGTGAGCTCTCAGGTCGAACCGAGGCTTGAAGGCGCTCACCTGCTCTCACCAGCAACCTCATTTAGCTGGGCTCCCTCCAGAGAGGCTCTCTGACCATAGTTTAAAATAGTTTAGTTTTTATTCTATTTTTCCTTCCATTCCGGCTTGGTCTCCCCTCATTTTTGACGTCCCAGAGACATGTCTGCTCACCAGCCCCTCCGTGGACCCCAGGACCTGAGGGGGGTACGAGCTGGTACTTGGATCTGAGAGGGCTGTAGAGTAGTAGACAAATATGCAGTCGCTTCCTGTTTGTTTGTTTTAATCTGTGGAAGCATTCACTCACCAAAGGCCCACCCCACAGCCACACAGCAGACCGTGCACACGCTTTGCAGGCACGCTCCACTCGCACCGTAGTGATCGACCAGCTGGAACAGATAGATTCCTCCCTGGAGGACGAGGACGAGGGACATGCATATGGAATGTGTTGAATGTGGGTTACGGCGTCTTGTGAAATACCTCACTGATGAGGAGGATTTGGAAGATGAAGCAGACGGAGCAAAGGAGGAGGAGGGAGATCTCTCTCCGCCAGGGTCGGCGCATCGTTCCCGGGAACATGTCGATCACTGACGATATTATCGTTTCCAAACCTGTAAACTAGAAGTTAAAGGGACAGGTTATTAAAAGGGTCTTTGGCATTTTAAACGTTCGCTCTTGTTTTATTTTCAACCACCAGCTGCTTGCGGAGTATGGGGGAGGGGTTTAACCAACAGGAATTCAAGGCCTTCCAAGCATATAATTAAACCGAAACAGACTTATCTGACAATAGGAGATCAATTGTTCACATTAACCATTAACTCAACTCTGAAATGTAATGTACTAGTGAAGAACCAAACCAATCTGACTCTCCTACCCTGAGACTGTCTTCACTTGTCCCTCAATCCTGAATAAACCAAGTCAAACGACGTAATTATTAATGGATTAAAGGATAGTTCAGTATAACCATAAAGAGCAGTGATATGTGGGGTTCAGGACAATCTTTTCCCAACGTGTATCATCAAGTATGAACCAGTTGGGAGTTGGGCCCCACGCACGTGATTGAATGGTTTTAAAGCTTCAGGAGGTTCTATTGACAACAGGGATGAGAGTTGACTGTCACGATCTGCTCCCTCGTCACCTCAGCCCTGATGCTTTTTATATATAATTTGAGATATTTTACTGTTGTGTCCAGGCCCAGCATGATGAGCATGATGAAGAAGCAGACAGCCCACAGCTGAGGGAGGGGCATCATGGCCACCGCCTGAGGAAACGCAATGAAGGCCAGCCCAGGTCCTGGGAGCAGATTAGTTGTTGTCTTGTGTGAGATCTTTGTCCCTTTGCAGCGTAGCTCTCTGGACAGGTCAGTCAATGTAAAACCAGCCTCGCTGTGACGTACCTGACTCAACAACCATGTTGATGGGAATTCCCTGAGCCTGAGCCATGAACCCAAGGACGGCGAAGACGGCGAACCCAGCAATGAAGCTGGTGCCACTGTTGAGCGCACACAACCACAGACTGTCCCTGCAAACACACACAGCGATGACACGCCCGTGTCTCACAATCATTCCACGAGAAATCGGTTGGGGTCGTCGGAGGTGCAGGTCACATGGTTGGAGGGGTTGGGATGCTTGATGCATCCCAACCACCCTGGCGCCAGAGATCACATGATCTACCTGTAGCAGTTGTTGTTGAATTTGTTGTAGCTGCCCAGCGTGGTTAAAGTCCCTGCTCCAACGCCGTAGGAGAAGAGGACTTGAATGCACGCCTCCATCCACACCTGCTTGACAAAGGTGAAAAACCACAGGTCGTCACTGGCGGATGTTGAAATCTGCGTTATGTTTTCCTCAACAGCAACGAAAGCGAAGCACCTGAGGGTCTGCCAGGCGAGAAGGTTCCGGATAAAGGTAGTAGACCACGCCCTGCCACGCCCCTGGCAGCGTCAAGCCCCTGACCAGCAGAACGACCAGCATGACGTAGGGGAACACTGCCGTGACGTACACCGCCTGGGATGTCAAAAGCAACATCACAATGTGTGAAGGCTTAAAATAAGAAAAGAAGCTTCAGAATGTCCCCACAATGTCCCAAGAACAGTCCATCATCAACATTTCTGCAAAACTCGTTCCTGGAAAAAAATTCATAGATACACAAAGACAGCACAACAGGCCCCCATTTCCTCCCACAGTCCAGAGACACATCGGGTTCACTGGTCTGAAACGGCCCAGTAAAGAGAACGGAACCATGTGCTGCTCACACACCTTCCCTGTGGAGCGCACTCCTCTCCAGATGCAGAAGTAGCAGGCCACCCAGCAGGCCAGCAGACACAGCAGCAGCTCCCAGTTCACCGAGCCCACCTGGTCTATCCCCCCAGACATGGACAGCACCCCTCTCCTGTGGGGACGCATCATAACCAGGACAGAATGAACGTACACTAAACAGTCAGTGGCAACGAGCAGTGTTGGGAAGATGACTTTGGAAACGTGATGGGTGGGGGTCAGTGTCGAGCGGCGTTATGTAAATTGTTCGCTGCAAACACTGACGCTGTGGAGTCACGTGACCTTGGTGCTCTCTCTGTCTCAAGCGCCAAAACATCAGGACTGCCTGTCCTTTTCCCTGGAGCCTTTTCCTCATACCCGTCATACCCGTCCAGTCCAGTTTTTCCAGTCAGTCTGGGCGGTCCGGTTGGGCTAAAGTGAGGCTCCTGCTTTCAGCACCTCCATCCTGCCCCTACGCTGGCGAGATGCACGACAGGACGCATGCAACCCAAAGTAACTGTAATTTAGTTACGCGGTTCCCCCCGACGAAGTAAGGGATTACAATCATGTGCATTTTGTGGTTAAATTACGTCGTTGCTTGTAATTCGTTACTCCCCAACACTATGAGCTATGTGCGCTAACGCTAACTCACTCCCAGAACTCAGAGACCGAAGACTTGGTCCGGTTTCCAGACGTCCAGTTTCCGGTCAAGTTGCCACCGTGTCCAGTCCAGTTAGCAGATGTGAGCTCCACACATCTGTCTGTTCACAGGGAAACAAACCAACATGTTCTTTACATGGGACCAGGACACTGAATACTTTTTTACTTTATTCATGATATTTTCATGTATTATTGGGTTTTGTGAAGCACTTTGTATTTTTTTTAGATGAGGACTAAACAAACAAAGTTTTATAGTTATTTTTTTCAGACCAGCGCTTTTGATTCCAAAAAAGAAAAATCCCTCGCTATCACTGATTCTCCATAACTGACTGTGTCACCTGAGAGGAAGTGGTTTAGTTTGTTTTCGTAAAATAAGGTGTGTGTCATCTCATTATTTCATCTTTGTGACTGCTCCGGATTGGCCAAAGTATCGATGTTATGTTATTCCAAAGGGATTGCCCCGCCCCCTTTCTGAGACACCACCCCCTTAAATGCGCTGACCTGTGTTCCAGGGATTGCTGCAGGTCGCCCAGGGCAGCGTGCCTCTGAGCGAGGAGATGAGGTAGAGGAGGGCCCAGGCCAGGATGAGGTTGTAGACGGTGGCGTACACCTGGATCACAATAATCGAGTAGCCAACTCCTGGAGGGAGGCAGCACAGCATCATGACCACAGTGAGAGGTCAGCACAGCCACACCTGCTCCTCAGTGGTCAACTCATCGCTGAACAAAGTGTCCAGGAGCCCTTTGACTCTGTCTCATGAGGAGGAAGTCAGAACTCATTGTTGCTGCCTTCCATCACTGTAACCTCAGGGTCGGCTAGTTCCCAAACACTGGAGCCAGGCCTGCTCATATCTGTGATGTCTGACCTCGCTCACACAAACACAGCAGCAGGTTGCACTGTGCCCTGAAGACGGACGAGAGACTGAAGATTCCATAACAAGGACTGCAAACACAATGGCTAGGATTCGAACCACTGAACTGGTTGGATCATGGAAATAAAATTAATAATAATAATAATAATAATAAATAATACAACTGTAAATAGGTAGGCTTTTAAGAGTAGTGTGTGTGGAATAAAAACATTCTATTCTATTCTATACACCTCAACCCACTTGTCAATAAAAGTGAGATGAGCATGAAAAACATCTGCAAATATTTTGATAAGTAATTTGTGTTATTCAGTGCATCGCTGGAGGGAGGAGGATGTTTCAGATGAGGCCTCACCGCTTGCGAGTGGGCAGATCCGGGTCCAGCAGGTGATGGCGCCCTCCTGCGTGTACTGACCAATCACAGTCTCCAGCAGGAAGAGGGGCGCGCCACACAGCACAGCAAAGAAGAGGTAAGGCAGCAGGAAGACCCCTGCACGCGCACACAGACCACAGTGAACTTCCTGTCTGTGTTTTCTGCCCGGCCACTGGTCAAATTTAACGTCCAACTGAACCCATCACTCATCAGACTTGAAGTCATGCACATGCAGCATGTGAATGGACCTGTGTGTCTCTCACCTCCTCCGTTCTTGTAGCACAGGTACGGGAACCTCCAAACGTTGCCAATGCCACGACATTCCCAGCCACTGCGAGAATGTATTCCCTCTTCTTCGCCCACTGCTCCCTCTTCACCATTGTCCCCCCTCGGTCCTCAGGACAGCGCTGCTGGTGTTAAAGTTGAACAACTTCACTCTGTGCTCAGGGTCAGAAGCCAGTTTGTGCCAACTCACTGGATCCCTCAGTCAACTGGAGGCTGTTGAAACTAGTTGTTGAGCTGAGCTCTGAGCCACACCCCTCCCAGCCTGAGTGCAGCAGCTGAATGGGTTAGATGAGGCTGTTAGTCTCACACACACACACACACACACACACACACACACACACACACACGGCAGGGGGCCGGAGCTGAGGAGGACTTCATGGGAGACGCCACCGGTGAAGCCAGTCACTTCATGTCAAACGTAATATGATCAAAAAGAGAGCATATGTATTTATTTCAGGATTTTTTATCTGGTCTCTGTTTCTCACCTCATTTGCATCTGTCTGAACGGTAACTGTCATGTGAGGAGCGAGGAGCTCTGTGGTTAACTCAGGTTTACCTATGTCTGCTCATAAAGAGGCCTGGGAGGTGTTGTCTCTGCCCGAGGCTCCATACATCATATCTGTGAATATTTGTGGAGAGCAGCAGATGAGTGTTCCACTCATCCCACAGTAATATAACCTACAGCACATTTGTGTTTGAGCACACATTGGAAAGTGTGTCAGCACTGGCGTCAGTCTGCAGGCTCCACCTTCAGAGCAGGTAACCGACGCAGAGTTACACTGAACTCTGAGTTACCAGGGGCCCCTGGAGGAGCAGGGAGGGCCCGGTCATGAGGTTAGTCTCTCCCATCCTTCAGGTGAGCAGGCTCCTCCTGTGGTGGAAAATTTGCGGCGGAGCTTTGGTTGATCTATTTCCTGTGCTTCATTACTGAGTCGTAAACTCTGGTGACCTCTTAACCTTCCTCCCCCACGACATCCTGGTCTTATCTAAACCACACACGTCTGTGTCGGCATGTGCCCCCCCCCCCTCCCAACAGAGCCACAACAAAGCTCATCATGCCACGTAAAGCGCCGTCAGAATTACTGAACTCACATATTCAATGTGTTACCTGCCTTCATGTGAGTTCAGGAAGCCTTGGATGTGCTCACTGCACACACATCAGTTGCAGACGTGTTTTCTATCCATCTTTAAAATATCCGTGAGTGTTCTGACTCAGAAGAAGTGATGCATGTGAATAATTAACCTCATCTGAGGCTTCATGGGTATTTTAATTTTCTATTTGCTCGTCCCTATAAATTAGTGAAAGGTTTTTATAATGATGGGCGTGTGTAAACAGTGTATTTTGTAAGCTGTTAAAAAGTAAATATGAATAACAAATAGTTTGGTATTTATATTATTAGAATATTATTGATATTTATAGCTTTTTTTTTGTAGCTATGGAAACCCTCCTGAATATTCAGACACAAAACCCACTGTGCTCTTAGCCAACACACACACCAAATGATCAGCACATATTAGCAATGGATTCGTCAACATTACTTCCCCAAACGGAGTCGCTCCTTCCTTTGTACCATTCAAGAGGCCGCTTCAGTCAAACACTGGATCAGAAACATTTTCCCAAGTAATAAAAAAGCAAATACAAACATTAACTATATGATCCTGACATATAGTGTTTTCTGGAATTCAAAGTGTGTGTGTTAAGAGTGAGGAGGGTCCAGGCCATACAGGTGGATAACCATAATAGAGTAGCCAGATCCTGGAGCAGACGACGTGAGCTGGTGCACAGCAGAGGTCTGACTGAGTGACGATGGCCCCATCACGACCCCGTGGGGAAAACAAGCCTCAGTGCACCACACCTGGAACGTATAGTAACACACAGTCGGAATGTTTCCAGGACCAGGGCTGTGTGTGTGTGTTCGGTATCACACACTGTTGATTCAGCCTTTAGTGATTCACAGCATTTTACGCCACAAGAATCAATTAGTAACCCAAACAAGCACCAAGTCGTTTAGTTGAGTGATGAGCGACAGGATTTTTATTTGGTGAATTAGAGCAGGCTCCTCAAACGACCTGTTGGTCCATCAAGGGTGAGCTGCTGTTAATGAGAGATGGGTCTTTGAGTGCTACGATGTTACGTGACTTTAGCTTCACAGTGAGAAGGTGCTGGGTTCGAGTCCCGCTCAGCCTCCCGCGGCCCAGGACGAGCGGTTCGAGTGGATGTGAATGCAAGCGATGCGGCTGCTGAGGCCACCGACGCTGCGTAATTTTGTTTGTTTTTGGGTTTATTTGTCTAACTGACGTGTCACACTTAGTGCACCGCTGTTCCTCCCTCCATGGCGTCTCCAGGTGTCTGAGGCTGAGCAGCGACAGTGCAGCCGAGGAGGGGACACGGACACGGACACGGACACGGACACGGACATGGACACGGACACGGACACGGACACCAAGGTGCGAGAGAGGGAGCAGTGGAGGAAGAAAAGGGAGTACGTGCTGGCGGTGGCAGGGAACGTGGTCGGCCTGGGCAACGTGTGGAGGTTCCCGTACCTGTGCTATAAGAACGGAGGAGGTGAGCTGACCGACACGTTCAGTGGAGCAAGAAAGGAAGGGAACTGCAAATAAATAAACAAGACGCTGCACTATGTTCTGTGCACACTGCGATGTTAGAGTCAGCAGCTCATTTGGAAACCTCATCTTTGTTCTGCATAAACTACAAAAGGCTTAATTGTGTGATGAAAGCCTGAATGTAAACTGATGGGTTTGCTCCACCATCAGTTCAGGAAGCGTTTGCATGGATGTGAATAATTTAATGGTCTTAGTCATGAACATCAGATGAGTTGTTCCCTCGAGATAAAGATAAAAATGTGTTAATTTTCCTCATCCCTCATGAGCAAACAGTCAGTAAAACGAGTGATTTCTAATGGCTTTTACTTAGATTTTCTCTTCAGTGAGCAGGTACCCAGAAGGCCACAGTCGTGTGTATAGATTCCTTTATTCCTTTATCTCCGTTCAGGCCCAGTTTTGTGCAAATAAATGATTGTTACTCCTGCCCCGGAAGGCCATCAAACAGGGAGGAGTGGGTTCTGACTGTTTGAGGATCCGATCCAACCGGTTTATCTTTTTGCTGTCGCGTTCACTGGGTGGGTGTGGGTGGGCTCTTGTTTGTGTTACTAATTGATTCTTGAAATGCTGTGAATCAATAAAGGCTGAATCAACAGTGTGTGATACCGAACACACACACACACACACACACACACACAGCCCTGTTCCTGGAAACATTCCAACTGTGTGTTACTATACGTTCCAGGTGTCGTTCATTGAAACGTTCAGCTTTCACTAAATGTTGGGGCCATCGTCACTCAGTCAGCTGACGTCGTGTGTGTGTGTGTGTGCGTGCAGGGGTCTTCCTGCTGCCTTACCTCTTCTTTGCTGTGCTGTGTGGCGCGCCCCTCTTCCTGCTGGAGACTGTGATTGGTCAGTACACGCAGGAGGGCGCCATCACCTGCTGGACCCGGATCAGCCCTCTGTCAAAGGGTAACCGCTGGGATGGACTGATTCAGTGGGCCCCTAGTGGTCCAGGGAGGAATTGCAAGGGGTCTGTGAAAAAGGATCCTATGACATTTATACTAATTCCTTTGTTAGAGTTAGTGCATGAAGCTGTTGATACAAACCTCATCCGTTTCAAATACACCATTCATTTCTCAATAATGCTTTTATTGTGAAAGAGCACCTCACGACCTGAGGGTCAATCAAACCGATAACATTTATAACATATGAGAACCACAGTTAACTGCAGATGGAATCTGATTATTCACCGTGTGTGTGTGTGAGTAACATCTGACACTCATTTGATCACAGCTATTGAACCTCAATCTCAGTCACATCACAGGCTGTTTTCCTGCTCCAGGATCTGGCTACTCTATCATGGTTATCCACCTGTATGCCCGATTCACCATCATTGTCCTGGCCTGGACCCTCCTCTACCTCGTCTACAGTTTCAGGGCCACTCTGCCCTGGGCCACGTGCCACAATCCCTGGAACACAGGTCAGCCAGGGTTCAAATAAATAAATCAGTAATCATGATCAGACGTAATTAAGCCTCATAATATGTTTTATGTTATTAACACAAAATAATAAACGTTCATATTCCAACTCTGTGATGACAGACAGATGTGTGGAGCTCACATCTGCCAACTGGACTGGACACGGTGGCAACCTGTCCGGAAACTGGACGTCTGGAAACCGGACCAAGTCTTCGGTCTCTGAGTTCTGGGAGTGAGTTAGCGTCACCGCACGGAGCAAATGAGTCCCGTCCTCGTCGTGGACAGCGACGCGTTAACTCTGTGGCGTCCCCACAGGAGAGGGGTGCTGTCCATGTCTGGGGGGATAGACCAGGTGGGCTCGGTGAACTGGGAGCTGCTGCTGTGTCTGCTGGCCTGCTGGGTGGCCTGCTACTTCTGCATCTGGAGAGGAGTGCGCTCCACAGGGAAGGTGTGTGAGCAGCACACGGCTCGCTCCTGTCTTCATGCCACCGCTGAGCTGTCATTATTGTCCCTCCGCTGACATCCCAGGCGGTGTACGTCACGGCAGTGTTCCCCTACGTCATGCTGGTCGTTCTGCTGCTCAGGGGCTTGACGCTGCCAGGGGCGTGGCAGGGCGTGGTCTACTACCTCTATCCGGAACCTTCTCGCCTGGCAGACCCTCAGGTGAGGCTGCGCTGGCAAGTCATGGAACGATGGACCATGGACCTTATGACACGAGGCTTTCACCTGTGTCCCGCAGGTGTGGATGGAAGCGTGCACTCAGGTGCTCTACTCCTACAGCGCTGCATCGGGGACTTTAATCACCCTGGGCAGCTACAACAAGTTTGAGAACAACTGTTACAGGTAGACCATGTGATCTCGCTCTCTCTCTCCCCACATAGATACCGCACATATAGAGCAGGATATATAATTATATAATCAGAGCAACAAGGTGTTGTTGGACAGTTTGCATGTCTGTATGATCAAACATTGCTCCCTGTGTGTGTGTGTGTGTGTGCCAACAGGGACAGTCTGTGGCTGTGTGTGTTAAACGGCTGCACCAGCCTGGTTGCAGGATTCGCAGTCTTCTCCACTCTGGGCTTCATGGCCCACGCCCAGGGCATCCCCATCCACGTGGTCGTCGATTCAGGTACGACGCCGCCTTGTCTGCTAAATGTGGATTTACCTTCACTCACAAAAGGACAATGGTCCAGTTGACACGTGTCTTCCGGTCTCCCAGGACCTGGGCTGGCCTTCATTGCGTTTCCTCAGGCGGTGGCCATGATGCCCCTCCCTCAGCTGTGGGCCGCCTGCTTCTTCATCATGCTCATCATGCTGGGCCTGGACACAGTGGTGAGAAGAAGTCCCGGCAAATGTGCTCTGAATTTGATTGTCCGAGTCAGAGTTGGTTTATCAGTCAGCTCCTGAGGTCCTGAACTATTTGACCTTTAATTCAACTCATAATTGTTAAGAGATCGGTGTCCCAGATGACTGACCGGTGATGATGATGATGCGCCCAGGCCTGATGCATGTTTGTGTCATTATATTGTGTTGTTATGTAGTTATGCTCCGTTGTGTCTGTTCCATGTGTCAGTTTACAGGTCTGGAAACAATCACATCCTCAGTGATTGACAGGTTCCCAGGAATTAGCCACAGACGCTGGGGGAGAGAAATCTACCTGCTCCTCTTTTGCTCCGTCTGCTTCATCGTCCAGATCCCCCTAAGTACTCAGGTACTACCCTGCATTGGTGGACCTAACCCAACCCTAACCCCTAACCCTAACCCTGCACTGGTGGACCCTAACCCTAACCCTGCACTGGTGGACCCTAACCCAACCCTGCACTGGTGGACCTAACCCAACCCTAACCCCTAACCCTAACCCTGCACTGGTGGACCCTAACCCAACCCTAACCCCTAACCCTAACCCTGCATTGGTGGACCCTAACCCAACCCTGCACTGGTGGACCTAACCCAACCCTAACCCCTAACCCTAACCCTGCACTGGTGGACCCTAACCCAACCCTAACCCCTAACCCTAACCCTGCACTGGTGGACCCTAACCCAACCCTAACCCCTAACCCAACCCTAACCCCTAACCCTAACCCTGCACTGGTGGACCCTAACCCTAACACAGCAGCTACCAGTACAACACATCTGTGTATGTGTGTTTTCTGTTGCCCAGGGAGGAGTCTACATGTTCCAGCTCATTGATCACTACGGCTCCAATGGAGCATGTATATTATTTCTGTCCGTGGTCCAGTGTGTGGCCGTTGGGTGGGACTTTGGTAAGTTATTCAACTCATGGGATTTAAATTTGGAGAAATGCCTCCCAAGGGCCGAATCCTAAACGCTGTAACTGTGTGTGTGTGTGTGTGTGTGTGTGTGTGTGTGTGTGTGTCGTTCAGGCGCTGAGCGGATGTGTGACGCCGTGGAGGAGATGACCGGTCAGAGGCCGTGGCTTCTCTTCAAACTGTGCTGGCGTTACTTCACCCCCCTGATCTGCATGGCCTCGGGGCCCCCCCCCCCCCCCCCCCCCATGTTTTCATCGCATCATGTTTCACAATAAAACTAAAACTGATTGACAACTAATTTCATGTGATTTTGTTGCTTCAGCTCGGCTTCATCTGCTCCTTCGTGGACTACCAGCCCTTAACCATCGGGGCCTACGTGTATCCAGACTGGGCCTACTACCTGGGCTGGGCCCTGGCCCTGTCCTCTGTCGTCGTGACCCCCCTCTGGGCTGTTGCTAAGCTCTGCCTCACCGAGGGCTCCCTGCGGCAGGTGAGGGCACATTACAGGCTGCTTTTTGGTTTGGTTTATAAAGCATGCTTTGGGTGGACCAAAAAGAGAAGATAAAAGATATTTGGGGTTATTGAAAATCGATTACTATGTTGATCTGATGAATAACGCAGATATTGGAATAAACTGATGACCTGAACTCTCCCGAAATTATCTGAATTCAATAATAATTCTGCTGGTGTAATTGTTGAATTTTCCGTCCCCAACAGCGCCTGCTGGTCCTGCGGCGACCTTCCAGTGACCACGTTGGTCCCAAGAAAAGAAAAGAGAATGTCCTGAATGAAACAGAAGTGGTACCAATGTCCGCTGCCGCCACCATGCAGCTGTGAGAGGAGCACACGCCATTTCCTGTCCATGCTTTTATTTGTTCTCTACCGTTTCAAGATCATACACTTTGTTTTTCATGTTTGATATATTTCAGTTTTATGGGTGTGTTAGTAGGTTTGGTTCTGGCCTTGGTATGATTATGGGGATTATAATTATTACTTTTTTATATATACTTGTCCTCTTGAATGGTATTTTTTATAGTTTCTGCATCAATATCTTTACTCATCAAAAAAATGGTAGAGTACATGTGCTCTTTAGACACGCTGTACTTTCTTTACTTTGAACATCTCTTCTTCCATCACTGGCTGTGTTGTTGTTGTTGTTGTTATGATGACATTCAGAGTAGTCTGGCCTGTATTTCCGTCTGTCTTTGGGTCTTAAACTATTTTATTTGTGCATGCCTCCTCATTACTTTTGCCAAATTAGCAGTACTTTTACTGGAGTACATTTTTGGAAGAAATGCACAGTGTAATACAAACTATTTGTATAATCAGTCACTAAAACTGCTGTTCTCTTCAGTGTCTGGACCTGATCACAGATTTTAATGACGTGTGAAATACACAAGGACGGTCCAAGGTCAGAGGACGGAAGTGGAAGGTTCCAAGTCAAAAGTCTGAATATTGTTCAAACGAATTTGAACTGCGCTTGGCCGGAAGTCGGGATCTGGTATTTTAACTACTGCTGCTCCTCTTTCCGCTCCGCACCGCCCGTTTGGCGCAGTGACGTAGAAGCGGAAGTGGCGTCGTCTGTTCCGGACACGTGGTGCCAGGGTGGGCGTGCCCAGGGCGCTGATGTAAACACAAATTACGCCTCATCCCCGGTCGGATAAACCCTGTGTGGACCGGATCGTCGAGATTAACCCAAGTCGCCGCCGCTCGTCCGTCGCGTGTAGTCTGCGCTAAAAGCGCAGCCGGCGGCGCCATGGACTTCTACATCAACCTGAAGGTGAATTTCCGGGGAAATTCCAAGAATTTCCTCCTGTCGGGATCTGAGACCAAGAGCTGGGAGTCGATGGAGGCCATGGTAAGAGTCACACGCGCCCCGTCCCCGGCCCGTGTCCGTGGCCGAGCCTCGGGGAGGGGGGGTCATGGCTGCCATCGCTGGCGCACACAGGTGCCGCTGGATCGGCTCTTACCCATCATGCAGCTCGAGCCCACTGAGCCGCAAACATGGAAGCTGTGAGGAGAATCCTCAGCAGAGTCCCGCAGGGACAGGGACAGGGACACAGCCTGGGGACACATCACGTCTCAGCACATCTGCTGGTTCCTGTTTTTCGATTTGAATGTCTGTATGTATTTATCTGTGTGTGACCTGAGGAGGAGGAGGGAGCAGCTGCCTGATCAAAGGCCGTCGCTTTGAACTGTCATTGAAAGCTAACGGGTGTGTTAGCATACACATGTAAGGCCCAGGGTTCACTGCAGGTCCACTCATCTTCATCATCATCATCGTCACTGGTATTAGAACAAACCCTGAAGCTTCAGGTATGTTGCGTCCACATCACGCTGGTGCTGGGTTCGATTCCCCACCCACCCCCCGTGAGCCAGTGATAGATGAATGAATGATTCATCCTGGTCTGATGCTGCTACCAGCATGGCAGAAAACACACAACATGGAAGAGTCGGTCATGCCGTCTTTTCTTTGTGCGATCATCTGAGCGTGACCAGCTTACCCACGATGCTTTGCTCTATGCAGGTGAAGCGTTCCTTCGGCCTGTGCAGCCTTCAGCTGACCTATTTCGACGAGGAGAACGAGGAGGTGAGAGGCTCTCTACATCCTCGTCGGTCGCTGCCTCTGTTGTCTCCTTTCATCACGTTAAATTGAGTTTTTAGTTTTTTAAATAATGAATCATTTGCTGTCATTTGAACATAGACAGTTGTATTTGGCTCCCACGGATCCTTAAGAAGTCTTAAAAGAAGTCCTTAAAAGTCTAAAAATAAGACCGTGATTGTCATTAAAATGCCTCAGTCAGTCAAAGGTCACTGAGGTCACAGTAGTGGGTCAGTGGGTCACACTGCATAAATGACAGTGTTTGTCCTGTCTTCCTCCAGGTGTCCATCAACAGTCAGAGTGAGTACACACATCAAACACGGTACAGAGCAGTGGAGAAGAATCTGCTGAGCGTTGCATGAATATTCATGTCCTTCTGCTTTTATTCCAGTGGAGTATGAGGAGGCCTTGAAGGTAAGATGACGACGTTAATGTACTTTATGGAAACAATAAAGCTCGGCTTGGAAAGTTAGTGGCATTAACACAAAATAGGAAACAAACTGCAAACAATGGAAATGAATGACGACCTGACAGATGAGGTCGGGTGTTTTTTTTCTCCAACGCTGGTTGTAGTGTGCACAGAGAAGCAGCCCGGGTGTGACTGACCCCTTCCTTGTTTCCCAGAGTGCAGCGAGGCAGGGAAACCGACTGCACATGAACGTGTATGAGACCCGAGGTCAGTCCGCGAGGGTCCCCGCCACCAAGGCCGGTGGAGCGGAGCCCAAGCGAGGCTTCAGGCCCCCCCAGCACTGCCCCACCCTGGCCCAGGTCGTCAGCCGCAAGGTCCAGGCTGCAGTGCCAGAACAGGGCATGGTGAGAAACAGAAACCCGTTGGTCAGGGGTGAGGACGAGGGCTGAACCCTTTTGCAAAGTCTAAATCTAATTGGCATTTTTTTCAAGGTTCTCTTCTCATGTCGTTTTCAGCAAACACAACACATTATAATAAAACACAATATGTAATAAAAATATTTAAAAAGTAGATAAAATGCTAGTTAAAATATATGACTAAAATAAATAAACTAAAATTCAGGCTGCGATGAATAAAGGAAAGTCCAAGTCAATTCAGTTAAAAGCCTGATTAAAAAGGTGAGTCTTGAGCCTCTTTTTGCGACCCTGAGGTGCTCCAGCATAAGAACTAAACGCTGATGAACAAAGACTAGACAAACCAGGTTAACAACATGTGAAACTAGTAAGGACTGCACATTTCTCACTGCACGTGAGAAACAGGTTAAGTAAGTCAACACTCGTGCAGGTGATGTCACGGACTGGAGCTTGTTAACACGCCGTGCCGTTCATGTTTTTCTGGAGGCTGATAAAGATGCAGCTCCTCTCCTCTCCTGCTGATCAGGTGATCATGAAAGAGGTGAAAGGCACCAAAGAAGAAGACAAGACTCCCCCTGCGTGGTTCACCTCCTACATGGAGAAGGTAAGACCGCCACCCCTTCGCTGCGCACGCCGGACAGGCAGGCGAGGATTCTTCCGCTCAAGTGAGTCCCTCCCCGCAGTTCAAGGACCAGGTGGTTCGGGAGGCGGTGGAGAAGATCTGCAGGGAGTTCTCCGGACAGTGCTGCATCCACAAGCCCCTGGGAGTGGGAGGGGCAGCAGGCGGAGCAGGGGGGAGTAGAGGGGAAGCAGGAGGAGGGGCAGAGGCACAGCAGGTCCCCGAGGTGTCCTCCACCCTCCCTGGAGCGCCGTCCTCCTCCACCCCTCCCTGCTCCTCGTGCCGGGGCCAGACCACCGGAGGAGGCTACCAGTGCAGGTGAGTCAGGTTTTCACACTCTGCTGGTGGAACTGGAGTGCTCTCAGAGATGAGCCACTGTGCAGTCATGCCGTCTTCTTCCCTCAGCGTGTGCACGTCCTGCACCCTGTGCGAGCCCTGCAGCTTCTCCCATGACCCCAGTCACAACCTGGTGAGAGCGAGGACTCCTCTGTCCATCCCTGAACACGGGTCACCCGCCCCCGACCACAGCAAGTACGACCCCGGCTGTTTTTCTTCCTTCTGCTGTTCATTGAAGGGGAAGAAATCAAATCACAACGATACTGTGAGATTTACGTAATTAAATGTCATGACGAACCACAGAAATTAAGCAAAAGGACATTTTAACAACCTTCAACCACCTCAGTGAGTGAACATGTGAATTGTATATAAAGCCTTGATTGTATAGGCAGTTGCGTCCTTTTCTCGCAGGTGGTCTTCCTCTGTGGGCCCAGTCCATCCTCGCTGTGTTTTGCCTCTCCAGGTTCTACAGGCGCGGCGACCGCAGCTTCCGGAAGGCGGAGAAGCAGCGGCTGAAAGCAGAGAAGCGTCTGCTCAAAGCCGAGGTCAAAGAGATCCGCAAGCAGCTGAGGATGGAGAGGCGGGGCATACAGTGGAGCTCCTCCCACAGAGATGGAAGCTCCTCCCCTGTCCTGCTGCAGCCTCGGGCCACCCAGCACAGCAGCCCCGAGTACGAGTGCAGCGACACGATGAACCCCGATGAGCTGAAACCCTCAGGTCAATGCTGAATAAACACACATGGTATTTCTTGCCCAGGCGCCCGAAGCGTCCGTGTCCGCTGGTGGTTCCAACCATGACCGCTGCCTTTCTGGACGAGAACCTTCCTGACGGAACCCGCCTGCGTCCTGGCACTAAGTTTATTAAGTACTGGAAGATGAGGAACACTGGGACTCTGGGCTGGAGCGCTGACACCAAGGTACCGTCCTCGACCCCTCGCCCTCCTGGCAGGGCCTCCAGAGGTCGAGCAGATTGTCTGAAGGTCCAATGATTCAACAGAGTCCTCTGTAGGACCCTGTAGGACGGGTGGACAGTCTGTGATGATTCTCTGTGAGGCCAGTCCAGTGGCTCAGGGTTCCAGCATCGCTGTCTGTTTCTTGCAGTTGAAATTTATGTGGGGGAACCTCGCGGTGGGATCTGGGGACCGATGGAGAGAAGTGTCCGTTCCCTTCCTTCAGCCTGGACAGGTAAGACATCAAGATGGACGCCGTCTGTTTTGGTGACGCGCTCACGCACGTGTCGTGCACATTCAGGTGGGCATAGTCAGCGTGGCGCTGTGCGCTCCGTCCGTGGAGGGCTCCTACACCTCCCACTGGCGCCTGGCTCACGCCGGCGAGCAGTTTGGACCCAGGGTGTGGTGCAGTATCGTGGTCGACCCTCTGGCCCCTGCACCCATGATGGCTGATGGGATACTGGTGTCCCCCTGTGTCACACCACAGGTAAAGGAAATGGGTGGATGCATTCAAAATGGCCCCAGAAAAAGTGAATGAATCAAAGGGAAACGATCCGTTCTTGGTGCAGGGCAAGAACCCAGCGGCCAAGGAGGGAAAAGCCTGTTCATCCTCTGGGGAGCAGCCTTTAATGTCAGTGGACCAGGAGGAGTACTTCATTCCCTCGGTGGACCTGCTCACGGCGCAGGTAGCGACAGTGCACGTGGCCTCAGGGCCTCAGGGCTCCACACACGTGTTTCTACTTGAAGTGGGAAAAATTCCAGCCTCTGAGCTTCCAGTAAAACACGCAGATGTTTCCTAAAAATGAAACTCCCAGAATGCCGTTCAGCTGTCTGGTGTCTGTCCTTCAGGACCTGCTGTCCTTTGAGCTGCTGGACATCAACATCGTTCAGGAGCTGGAGAGTGTCCCCAACAACACCCCTGCTGGTAAGGACACTGTGACTGGTGTGGGGGGGGGGGACGAAGTGAGGGTGGGGCTAACTCAATGGGATCCGACCATTTTTTTTTTTTTTTTTTTTAGACATGACTCCCTGCATGTCCCCGCTGCCCGACAAGAGCAGTCCGTCTCTGGGTCTGATCCAGGAGGAGACGGAGGTCATCAACAGCATCATGGGTAAATGGACTCGCACCTCTTTAGGAACTCTGTTGGGGCCGTGACCCTGCTGCGACCACGCAGGCTCCAGGACGTTACTGTTCTCCTGTTTGTTCTCAGTGGCACATCCAGCTGCTCAGGGTGGCTCCCCCCCCGCCTCCTCCTCTTCCTCCTCTTCCTCCTGCGTGAAGAGCAAAACAGTGAAAACAGACGAGACCCCGGACGGCAACCACAGCAGCTCCAGCTCCGCCCTCAAACCACCGGCTGCGCTCAAGGCGTCCCTCCCCCCCCCACTGAAAGCGTCCCTGCTTGCTCCCGCGTCTGTGGCCCTGACCCCGGGGCCGGGCCCCACCTCGGCGCCGACCCTGCTCCCGGCCTCAGCCAGGGTCTCCGCCGCCGCAGGTCAGAGCAGGGGATGAAAAGGGTTTCACGTCTTGATGAGGGCTGAACCATCTTGGAAACTAATCTAATTGTGATTTAATATGCTGTGTGGACGTCCTCTCCAGTTCCTTTTTGTTTCTATCCAAACATTGAACTTTATTTTCTGCAGACGAGGTGGAGGCGTCCCACATGGAGAGCATCTGTGTGGAGCCCAGGGTGAAGGAGCCAGAGAAGGAGCCAGGAGAGGAGAAGGAGAAACCGGGGGCGGAGAAGGCCGAGGGGAGGCGGAGCCGCTCCTCCTCCACCTCGTCAGAGGATTACATCATCATCCTCCCCGACTGCTTCGACACCACCCGGCCGCTGGGGGAGTCCATGTACAGGTGAGAGCCAGCTCAGGAGAAACACAAGCGTCGCCTGCCGCCCCTTTAATCGCTCTCGTCCTCGTCCTGCCACAGCTCTGCTCTGTCCCAGCCCGGTGACATCACAGCCAAGTCCCCCACCGACCCTGACGCCCCGACCTCTGACCTCGCTGAGCGCCCAGGTGGCGCCGCGGAGGACAATGCGGCGGCGGAGGCAAACGACGCCGCGGCGGCTTTAGGGACAGAGCTGTCGGGAGCCAGCAGCGCCAACGACATGCTGTGCACGTCTCAAACGCTGGATGACGAGCCGCTGACACCTGAGGTGGTGGCCCCGCCCACAGCTGTCGTCACCCCAAGGTAAGAATGTGATGGTTTGCCAGTTTAGAGCTCCTCCGTTGACCCAAAACACACATTTGTTCCACATTTGTTCTGAAAATGATCTCGCTCTTGCTCGCAGTGCAGAGAGCAGCGGGGAAGCAGATGCCGGCGAAGGAGCCGAAGGGGCTGAACTGTACCGACCTGAGGACGGTAAGCACGTGTCTGCACACGCACTCGCTTGAAAGGTCCAATAAAAGCAGACAGGGATGATGATGATGATGGGACATGATCTGTTGCTGTCCTGCAGCATCTGGACCTGAACAGACTCAGATTGATGAAGCCAGAGAAACTGAGGGCTCAGAAGACAATCCTGAGGACCCCAGGTCTCTCTCTCTCTCTCACACACACACACACACGCGACTTGTACTAACCCGTTCATTGCCCCCCCCCAGGCACCCGGGCCTCACCAGCGGCCTGGTGAAGGGAGCTCTGTCCGTGGCTGCGTCTGCTTACAAAGCTCTGTTCACTGGACAAGGCCCCACCCAGGTCGGCCAGTCACCTGACTCATTTACATTCAGTCTACATGCTGTTGTTTTTGTTGTTAACATTTGAAGAGCGCCAACACCAGGGATGCTCAAGGTGTCTGACCTGATTTAAATATTCATGGAGCAGATCCCATTATACGGTCTCTGATGCTAAGCTAACGCAGTAAGAACATCATCATTGAGCGCCATCTCGTCCCAACGCAGCCTCCGGTGGACGGGTCGACCCAGGACACCATGATGGCCGTGCTGGTGGAGATGGGCTTCGGGGACCGGTCGCTGAACCAGCGGCTGCTGAACAAGTACAACTACAACCTGCTGGACGTGGTCAACGAGCTCGTTCAGATGACCGACAACGACTGGTACTCCACGCGCTACTGACGGAGGAGGCGTTCAGGACGGAGACGGCACACAAGTAACGAAAAAATGGGCAGAAGGAAATCGATTTCTGCTCATCGACCTTTTTTACCCTCGCCCTCCTCTGTATGTCAGCGTGCTGGGAAACGAACTGTGGTATGTTCCACAACTCACCAGGTCCATTTAGGTAAATGTGATTAATTATTAGACACACACACACACACACACCTCCCTGAGGACAATAGCTGTTCACATGAAGTGTGTGTTGTGCATTAAGTCTTCATTTAACTGCTTTGAACAAAAGGCATCCTGGATGCTTCACTTCTGTTGTTGGGCCCTGATGGGCATAGAACCCTCGTCCTCCTGCACGTCCTTATAAAAAAAAAAGCTACGGTCACTATCCAGAGGGATCGTTTTTAGCCGGCAAACTACAGACTAATGCAACAGCCCTTCTAGTTCAAAAGTCATGCACGTGCACTCGTGTAACACTTAAATTGGACCCCAGCGATCTGACTTCGTCCGTCGTCGTCTGCGGCGTGCACGTAGAGGCCACTAACCGAGCGTTAGCCAGGCAAAGCTAGTTATAGTTCAGTCAGGCAAAGCCTGAGTCACGAGGTTTCAGACACGTGGACTTGGTATATAAACATAGATATATATATATATATATATATATAGAGAGAGAGAGAGAGAGAGAGACTGTGGCTGTTTTTTATTGTATTTATCACTAAAAGAATATAGCAATGTAACACACCTATTATGGGATTTGATGCATAACCTGCTGTATGAGTAGATGACACTGAAAGCAGAAAACAAACATTCCCCCAATGTGACGTGTGAGTATTTGCACTTAAAGGCCCGTTCACTGAACGACTGCGACTCCCGACGGCTTCAGTGTGATTTAAATGAATGTCCCGCCTTTGAATCCTTCCTGGCGTCTGTTCATACAAAACAAAACAAGAGCAGTGAAAAAAAGAAATAGTGCAAATAATCCTCTGTCTCTTGCTAAGTGGACATAATACACAGTTTTGTTAAGTCACCACATTTTGCCGTCGGGTCGAGACTTTAACAAGCTAAACGCATCGTCATGATGTCATAGAAGACAGCTCTATGCTCTCAGCATGAAGCAAATACTTTGGTTTCCATGGCAACACCGATGCGCATCAGGACGGGTGTTGTGTTGTTTTTATTTAATGAAAAAGACTTGTGTTGACTTGGCGACGTTGTGCTAACAGGTGTCACGCGTGCTCGCCATCACTGCCCATGAAGCAGTTGCCTGTCGGTCTTTGTGATGTAGTTTTGACAGCTTTCACTTTGCGTTCAGCTCCAGTACAGTGCACGTGACGAGCGCTGATGGGACTGAAGAGAAACGTCAACGCGGCTCCGCTTCCTCTTCCCATCAGACCCGACTCGCAGAGGCTTTAACGAGAGTCCCCGTTCGTCCTCTGTCATTTTACGCTCGGGACAGAACTGGAATCAAAGTGCAACCATGTGAAATGTGTTTTGTATGAGTATTCAAACCTAGTTGGACCCACTGACTATCAGTTATTACTAGTTTACGTTGAGACGTGAGATTAGCTTTAGCTCCGAATGCGTGGATGTCGTGTTGCCAGGCTTTTTGTGTGGTGCTTGAATTGGCTCTGCTGTACATGTGTGTGTGTGTGTGTGTGTGTGTGTGTGTGTCAGTGCTATGCTTTGTAAGAAGAGCTGCCGGGTTGAAGATGGAACAAATCCTTGAATAAAGCTGCACCTGTTTGAGGACAGCGATGAAATGTGTCAGTGCCTGAAGAGTGTGCACGTTCCCACACACTCACAGGAAGTAGTTCTGACACATTTTCAGGTTTGGCTTCACCACGTGGTGCGTGCGCACTTTAGTTTTTCTATCGACCAATAACAGAAGAGCAAGCGAGCGCTAGGCTAGCGTTGTTTGCTAATCTGTTCTTGAATTGCTGGTCAGATCAGAGCATTCCCTCCGACCAGTCTGGTTTCATCTCTCTTCTCTTTCATCTGTGTGACCCGTGTGGATGACTCATCAGTCACTGAACATGAAGCAGAAAAACAACAATTTAATGCAGCGCGGCCCAGGCTCTTCTCCTCAGATGGACGGCCATGAAAGGCTCAGTGTGCTGATTGGAGCAGCCTGCGCTATCCTTCCCTTGTCATACAAGAAAACAAGGCTGGGCTACTGCAAAAAACATGGCGGCCCTTCGATGCAAATAGAAAGTATTTCGTGAAAACATCACCGGGGTGATTTATGTTGTTTATGTTTCTGACCCCTCTCACCTAAATCTTACACCTTCTGAATAGGAATATTACAAATATACATTCAGTACTTGACAGACGAGTAGGGATTCGTGGAAACTTTGAGTTTGAATCTGGTGCTGCCAACAATGTGATGTCAGAGGGGAAGCGGTGACCAGAGGTCAAAAAGGACTTGATGGCGTTTTAACTGAATCTCCTGCATCGTTCTGAACTCGTCAGTGAACTCGGTCAGAAGCTTCGCCTCATGAGCCCATTTAGAGCCTAGATTCCTGAAAGTAGTCGTAAAGGAAATGGAGCACGTGCATCTGATGTGGAAAGATTAAGGTTTAAATTTAAAAACAGGGACGGTGAAATATTTTCATACTGGGTTAAAGAAACATGTCTTTAAGGGAAACAAACGCTGGATGGTTTGAGCTCATTTTCTATATCGTGCTGTATGAACATGATGTACATATCTGTGTCCAATTAAAGTCAGCGCACTTCACTCGTCTCTAGTTCTTTCTCACTGATGCAGTGCTAAGACTCGAGTCTTTATTGTCGTTATACAGGACAACGAAATGTAGACATTAAATCAAGAAGCATTTAAATAATAAACATGAGAAATATAACAAACACAAAAAACATAGTAAATGAACGAGGCATGCAGGAAGTACTAGCCAGTGGTGAAAAGACAAGAATAACTAAAAGACAGTAGACAACCCAAAATGAAAAATCAACAACTTCATTTCAAAGGCCAAATGAGTGGTTGTGACTCTGCTTGACTCTGACTCAGAGCTGAACCGTGTTAACACCTTTTCTGGGAAACAGAGTCGGTCAAGCTGCTTCCTGAAACGCGGCCCTGGTCAGGCTGAAGTCCAAAAGAGCTGACTAATGGCTGGCCAAATTTCCGGAAATAAAGGAACCGGGAGTTCGGTGAGGCTTTGAATTTCAAAATAAAAGCAGGATGTACCGTCATTTCAAGTTTATCTCCTGGTTCTGTTTTTTGTTTTTTTGTTTTTTTGTTTTTTTGAATGAGCTCACTGACAGAAATTGGATAAATCCAGAAGTTTAAAATGTTTTTAATACCTAACAAACATACATGACTACAAGGTTGTGTTTTAAATAAGAATGGAAGTTTTACTAGTATACAAAATAATAATAACTGCTATTATGGAAACACCAGCACTGGACACTGACCGGCGCAGTGGACAGACGTCAAAGTCATCAGCTTTACTTTGAAAGGGGTCGCAGGAAGTGGTGGTACGTGTCGTTCGGCTGGGCGTGACGTGACGGTGAGGGAGCAGCGGTCCGCTGTGGGCGCGCGCGCGCGACAACACGCACAGCAAAGCACAACAACAGCGGGGAAGGACACCGAGGCCGGAGGTGGACACGCTGTGGACAGGCTCAGGTGGACACGCTGTGGACAGGCTCAGGTGGACAGACTCGGGTGAGTGACGTCCCGTCTCCTCGTGTGACGTCATCCAGGGCAGCCGGTCGCCGTGGGGAGAAACACTTGTAGCGCGCGTGAAAACAAAGTGCGTAGTTGAGCAGTCAAGTGTTGACCAGGAAATAGACAGTGACACAGTCTCAGGTGATAAAGCTGCGGACATGAGCTGGACACACACATGTTGTCCTGAGATGCTCCGAACCTGCTGCTGTTGTGCTCTGTGCTCCCTCAGCAGTGTGTGTGTGTGTGTGTGTCTATCTTCTCTTGTTCATGTCTTCTTATATCATGGCCAGGGGACGACGGATGGACACCAGCCTTCCGGCTAATTCTGCCTTTTTCTAGCCTGTGTGTCATCAAGGCCTTGGTCTCAAAGAGGTCTTTTATTCAGGAGCCGGAGGAGTTAGACTCGGCCCCAATGACGTCACAACGCAGGAAAACAGAGTCGACCTTTGACTTCGCTTTCATCACCGTCACCAGCTCCGGGCCTTGTCTGCGTGTCCTGTCTGACAGCAGGGCTCAAAAAGTCCAAACGGCGCTCGGTTCTGGTTTCACTCCACGGGGAAGGAAGTGAGGCGTGTGTGGGCTGCAAGCTGAACTTGTTCTGCTCGGATACGGGACGACGTGCCAAGCTTCAGCTGCTCGTTTCATGTGTTGGTCTCACTGAGTGTGTGTTGAGCCTCGATTTTATTTAAACAAATATATATTTATGTAAAATCAATTCCTTGTGATTATTATTGTTTTTAAATAAAAAGTGTGATTTAACTCAACGCAGCCTCATCCTACATCTGTTCAACTCGTTTTTGTTTGTTTGTTGTCCTCTTTGTTCAGGGATGGGGGCAGTTCCCAGCAGACTGCGCGACCCTGGGGCGGCAGATGGCGACTGCCCAGACAGCGACCAGCAACAAATACTAGCGAATGGTAGCACAAAGAGGCGGAGCTCCGTCAGGAGGTGCAGCTCACAGGAGACCAATGCCTGTCCCACCTGCCGGGGCACGGGACGCATACGCAAAGGTACCGCGCGGCGAAGCGGGCGGCCGCGACCTGTCATGTCTTCACCGGGTTCACTGCAGTGTCACGTGATGTGTGTCACAGGTCAGGAGGGCAAGCTGGTGGCGGTCATCCCCTGTAATGACCAGAGGCTGAGGCCTCGGCACACGTGAGGACGCAGCTGATTAACCTGGAAAGAGCGGCTGCCCTGGGCTCAATCAACCTGAGCTGTGTGTTTGCCTCCCGCGCAGGAAGCTGTACGTTGCCCTGTCTGTCGGCGTGTGCCTGCTGGTCAGCGGCCTGGTGCTGTTCTTCCTGTTTCCCCGCGCTGTCCTGCTGTCTCCCGTGGCTGTCAACTCGTCCTTCGTCTACTTCAAAGACAGCGACGTCCTAATTAACATAACGGTGGGTCGAGGTGGCTGAACGAGTCACTGCATCGTAATATAGTTTATTATGACTTGGTGCTAACGTGACGGCCATAGTTAGAATAATATCAGCTGCTTTGATCACAGCTTTTCCCCCCTCACAGAACGTGGTGAATATCACCAACAACAACTTTGCGGCGGTGCAGGCCTACAACCTGTCGGTGCAGGTCCTCAACTATCTGGAGGTGGTGGGGACAGTGTCCATCGAGAACGTCACCTCTGTCAACCCTCTGTCCACGACGACGGTGAGACATCCGCAGACTGACCGACAGTGCTGGTCGAGGGTCATCAGCACACATCCACGTCACACGAGCGGTCTTACTGCTGCATGCTGGGAAAATGTGATGAGCGGTTGGTTGCCAGTGGAAAATGATAACTGGTTCTCTTTCACCTCGCAGTACTCCTTTCTGATCCCCGTCAAGATCTCTGACCCCGGTTACAGGTGAGTCGCCAGTGTCACATGAAAGTTATTTTTAGCAAAAATTTCAACAGCACAATAAATTCAGCTCAACGCTCAGAAATACTTGTTATCGAGTATTAATCACATGTTCAAAACTCTTCTTCTCTGCAGTGACTACTGTAAGAAACCCCTGCCTGTCCGCATCCTGTATCTGCACATGCAGTAAGTACCACGAAATACTGTCTCTGGTGGGTCCCGCCCTACTGATGTTTTTTGTTGAGTTACAACTTCTTGGGCCAACAACATCTTCAGTTTGGACTGGACATTAAAGCCTAAACGTCCTTGACTGCAAGTGTCATTGCTAGCAGCAGTAGCGCTGCTGCAACCAGAGAAGATCAAAGGACATTAAAGCAGTGTATTCAGTCCTGAAGTGCTTTGGGACACGTGAAGCTACGGCCTTGTGAATATTTATACATCCATAACCCTTTGATGTCACGTGTTCCCTGCGTCGCAGGATATCGATGACCGTGTACTACCTGGCCCACTATGAGCAGCTGTTCATCGAGAAGTACGAGTTCATTGACTGCGGAGCCAACATTACCACGCCGCACCCGGTGCGGTCCCCTCCACGCTGATGGACGGACGAGCGAACACTGAGGACATTCTGTTTTTTGTTTTTTTTTGCCATGAACTGTGATGCTATGTTAGCGCTCAGCCTTGAATCTGAGCGGTGTGTTCCGGCCTTGAAGTCCGCCCGTCCACTCAGAAGAGCTGGTCGGAGTTTTGGGAGTTTGTCTTGTATTGATCGAACCCTGAGGCTGATGTCACTGAGGTGAAGAGTCTGTCGGACGCCAGCGGGCGAGTGGCGGTATGCCAGCTTGATGATGTGAATAATTTGGTAATGGTAAATGAAGTGAAGTACAAATACCTGCTGCAGTACACGCTGATCAGTTGAGGAGGGGGTAAGTATCCCAACGGACTTGTTTTTAAACCAGTGTGTGTGCGTGTGTGTGTGTTGGCTAGGGTTTGTACCATCCCATGATGCACTTCTGTTAGCCTGATCAGTCACAGGCTGCTAAAACTGCTGCAAACTTTGGAAGTTAATGCAAATACTGCAGCTTTGTGTTTGTTGTTGTTATCACTGCCCAGGGATGCTACTGAATATGACACTGTGTACTCGATATACCACACTATATGTGGACACCGCTGAGAGACAGACACGCGTATAGATAAAGCTCATGTTGCTGTGGTAACCTTTGTGTACTCTGGTCTCTCGATGCCTCCAGGCTACATTAAATTCTTCTGCATAAGACGCCGGCTGCTGCCCGAGTTCTCCTTGCGTCTGAGGGGAATACAGCTTCAAATGAAGAGGCAGGTTCCTTTGTTGGGGGCTGACAGGTTTATTGTGCTGTCACTACATGACACTGGAGCTCACTGAGCCGCTCCTCTTCCTCACCACTGCTGGGCGTACTGCAACGACTGGAAGGGAAGTTGTAAAGGTCACGTGTTGGCTTTTTACACACTGTTGAATCCTCGTCGTCAGGAAGGTGCCGACACCTACCGAGGACCTGTTGGGGATCTTCGCACTGTGGTGGACAGACGTCTTCAGGTCGCCGTGACAGTGGGGACACTGGCTTTCAGCTAAAGACGACAGTTAGAAATACATTCTTGTGTTTTGGCGTGGCCCATATTCACAGGTTTCACTGAATTAGCAGGATATCGATCGTTAATCTCACAAACACCCCTCAAATAGAGTCAAATAGTCAAACAGGTCCTTTAAACTGTTCTCTTCCCAGCTGATACTAAAGGAGCCCCTCTTGAAGTCTATCTGCTTTTTTAGCTAAAACACAAAATGTAAAAGAAACATTCAGCACAATTAAAAACGCCTCTTACACTGATTAGGGAAGAGAAAGTTAAAAAAAAAAGCTCAAGCAGAAAGTAAAGAATGAAAGTACAGGGAAGTTACTGACCCTGAGTCGAACCCTGAACTGTTCCTGTGTCAAGGTCTGTTAGGATTTGAATCTTTAGACCTTTACTGTAGTTCTTTCATCTTTTTGTGAAGCGCATTAGAAATGTTCACTTAATTCACTAAAACACAAAACCCAGCAAATAGACGGCCCCAATAAACAGCTGGCTTCGTCACTGCATCTAAGAAAACTATTTTTATTTTTAAAAAGGTAATATATTGCTTTCTTGTTTTAAAGCGCTGAGATCTCCAGAGGCAGTCTGATGCAGCACAGCTCTGTTCCAGTGAACTCTTTCAAACTTGAATCCCCTGACGACAGGAATGTAAACCGCTCTGGGAGCTGAGTTCCTCCTGACACGGCGCTGTCATCGGCCCAGTTCGGCCCGTGCCCAGTAAATCTGTGGTCAGGGCAACGTGAGACGGAGCAGCGGCGCCCGCGTGGGCCGTCGTGAATCATTCAGCAGGCCTCCTTCTAACGAGGACGCCCTGGACCGTGACGGCCCAGACGCTGGTGTGCGGATACTGCGTGATAGCTGTTTCATTTTGAATGACCTCTGGTACTGCACTGACTGAATGTGTGTGTGTGTGTGAGTGAGAGACTAAAGCACTCTGAGGAGCATCAAGAGCAGAAAAGGTTCTTAAACCAGCCTGTTGGAGAAACAGTGATACCTCTTTGCGGTTGTGTTGCAGTGGGTTCAGTTGCGTTGCTGGTGGTGTCGGTGCCCCCAAGCAGCAGCTGTGATGAGAGAGAGAGACTTTAAACTCAATCTGTCCAAATCATCTCAACTCCTCGGCTTGGTGACCGCGTGTAACCTTTGGATGAACTGTAGTGGAGGATGGGTTGGCATCTATCAGCTGATACGTTACCTGCTGCTTGTTTCGGGCCGTCCTTCGGTCCAGAGCGCTCTGACGCCTCCGAGCCTCCCAGTGCATGGCAGACATGCTGGTGCACAGTGACAGCGACAATAACCAGCACGGCACAGACACTTTACTTTTTAATGTGGTTGGGCCTGATGAGCGGGTGTGGTGTCACATTACCCTTTAATACTCACAGCTCAAAACTTTAATTAAGGCAGCACGTGGTGGGAGCTGTTGGGTTTAATGAGATTTTAAGGTCGAGCAAAATTACACAATTAAAATTGTCCTTCCAAAAAAGAGAAAGCAGCCGTATACCAAGACACATCCAACATTGGGCGAGCTGCATGGACTCACCTGAGAGCAGGCGGCGGCCTCGGCTGTGGTTTCAGTCTGGCTCCTCGCTCCTGCCTCTGACCCGGTTAGGTGGAGTTTCCAGGCAACGTCACGCTCCCCTGGGCTGGGAGGAACGGAGATGTTTGGTCAGGGGGTGGAATCACTGCCGCACGGCCTCCTGTCGCATTGTTTCACTCTCTCGGACAAAAGAGCATGCGTGGCTGTGCTGGAGCCGTCAAAGATAGATTTTTTTTTTTAAACAACCAACGTACACGTTGCTGTGGGTTTGATCGTGGCTGCTGTTGCCGGCAGCTGACAGCAGAGGGCGCTGTTGCCCTGGGCACTGACCACTGTGGGCCTCACCTGTTTGGTTTCAGCTTGCACTTAACAAATACTGTTTATTACCACCCCCCCTTCCAAACGGGTCGAGGCAGATGAGCCTGGTTCTGTTTCTGTGGATGGGTTAGTGACAACGTGCTGCTCACTCTATTGAATAGTTGTGTCTTTGCCGGGCTGATAATGGTAAATATTCTGTGTCTCCACACACACGCCCACATCATCACCATAATGAATACCGGGTATCAGGGCAGCAGCTGCCATTACCACGTCAATCAATACAGATGAGCCGTGACGTCATCAACGGCTCATTCTGACCAGCGATGATGTCACAGGACTGAGAGGCCCTCTCATTCATCTGAATGGGGGAAGTGTTTTGGTTTGCAGGGGGAGGGGACTGCGCCGCAGAGACAGGCCGACACGCTCGAGACGTCACACCCGGACAGGCGTCGGGTTCTCCGACAAATGTCTCAAACGCAACCTCCTGCTTCGTGATATCTCGCTCACATCTCATACTTATTTTATTGATCGCATCTTATTCTTGTTGTTGCTAATTCCCCACTGTGAAATTAAGGATTTTATTAAATTCTCTTCCGGTGTCCCCTTGAGCACCTGGCCCCCGGAATGTCTGTGCTCGGCCCTGGACACGCAGCCGCGGTGTTCCCTCCCTGCAGAGGCGGATCTTCTCCGTCCCGCCCTCCCCGGTGACGTCAGCAGCGGGGGGTTGGTGTTGTGTCCTCGGCGCTGCTTCCCTCAGTCTTCGCCGGGACACCCTCCGGACCTGCCACCGTTTCACTCCGCGGCTCTGAAGACGAACGCGGATTATAGCAACGCTGCTTATTTTTTGGGGGGCGGATAAAAGTCTTGTTTTATCGGAGGGGCGGAAACGATGTTTACTGACGCACGACGCTCCGAGGGACCGACAGGTGAGACGTGTTGATCCAGCTCCGTGTGTTGACTCGAGCGAGACTCGAACCCTTCCGCCGCGACGAGCGCAGGGAGGGACTATACTTAGGAAAAGTTCCATTTTAACTCGTTGTTTGGAAGCCAAACTAATGAAGCCGTCGTTTTACGTCTGGTCTACCATCGCGTGTTCAAGCTTTTGTTTCCCTCGCTCTCCCGGTAGCCTGTGTTAATGTGACCTGGTTCCACGCTGTCCCGGTCCCGCTGTGTTCTTTTTCCGCCTCTGTGCAGCCGCCAGAAACTCAGCTGCTGACTGTGCCTTTGATCTTTAACTTTTAACCTGGTCCTTTGATGTGGAATGACTTTATGCCCGCAACCAGGCGCCTATCATTCATTTCAAGTTTCCATCACTTCGTGTTGTACCAAAGTAAGGTTTCTTAGTGTCCTTTGATGTTGAGGCAGTTAGCGGGTCTTCTGACAGTCCATTGCTTTGTCTGAAAAAGACAGCTCACGGTTTCCTCCCCCTCTTTTCAATCCAGGTCTCCAGTGACTCGCAGCCCACTGACTGTCCTCTGCAACCCCCCCCCAGCCTCCCCCCCCCCCCCCCCCCCCCCCCCCCCCCGCCTGCCACAGCCTTTGAAGTGAGACCTGGAGGTCGAACCTCTCCTCAACCCAGAAGACTCCTCCCTGTCCCTTCTGCCACCTTCAGATCCTCTGAGGGACCAAGACACTGAAAGTCCCCCACAGGAGGACTGGGGGAGACTCAGTGACACTGGGATTTTAAGGGACTAACCATCCACACATCGTCAGACGGATTATTGTCCCCCAGAGGAGCGGGACATGGGGAACCAGCTAACGGAAATCGCACCCAACCCCCCCTTCCTCCCCGCCTTCCAGTCGCTGCATGTGGTGGTGATTGGTCTGGACTCTGCTGGGAAAACCGCCCTCCTCTACAGGCTCAAGCTGCAGGAGTTTGTTGAGACGATCCCCACCAAGGGCTTCAACATGGAGCGGATCAAGGTCCCCATGGGAAACGCCAAGAGCACCAGCACCAGCTTCCAGGTGTGGGACGTTGGCGGGCAGGACAAGCTGCGGCCCCTCTGGAAGTCGTACACCAGGAGGACCGAGGGCCTGGTGTTCGTGGTGGACGCGGTGGAGGCCGAGCGCATGGAGGAGGCCAAAGTGGAGCTCCACAGGATCGCTCGCTCAGCAGAGAACCAAGGGGTGCCCATCCTGGTCCTGGCCAACAAACAGGACCTCGAGGGAGCCTTGTCGGCCACAGAGGTAGCTATCGTGCTTTCTTAGCCCCAGGCTGTTGGCTCGGGTTCTTGTGCATGACGGATCGTTTTGAAAACTCAGAGTGAAACCTCGATGCAGACGCCCACTGATGATGTAACAGACCCACGATACTGCAGCTTTTCCAGATCACTGTAAATGTTAAGGTGGCCTCAAATCACTAATTTACATCCAACCCTTGGCCTTAGGCTATTGTCGATTTTACCAGCAGTTTATTTATTTATTTTACCGCACAGTAATTCCCCTGAAATTCCAGGTATACAGGAATGTTTTGACCTCTAAATCATGGGCCTGATTTGGCTCCTAAATGTAAACATAAATGTATAAAAAAATCTAGGTCACTGTCTAAAATGAAACCTGGGTTTTTGTGGCGCCGGGAGTCTGCAGTCCCGCCCTCCGCTGGGCGGGGCTGTGACGTGGGCGGGTGAAAGGCGCTCATGCTCTCCTGTCTCCTGTGGTCCAGGTGGAGAAGGTGCTGGCCCTCCATGAGCTCAGCCCGTCCACGCCGCACCACACGCAGGGCTGCTCGGCGCTGGACGGTCAGGGTCTGCAGGCCGGCCTGGAGAAACTCTACGAGATGATCCTGAAGAGGAAGAAGACGCTGCGGCACAGCAAGAAGAAGAGATGAGGCCGCGGGGGGTGGAGTGAGCCTCTGCTTGTCTGACGGACTGCAGCGGACGGTGTCAACGCCTTCCTTCACCCGCCCGGTCGGCCCTGCTCAGGCACGTTCCCCCTCCTCGCCGCTCGTCCTGGAACGAGCCTGGTGGAGGACGCGCAGCTCCTCAGGGGCCGACGAGAGGAGTCCAGTGCAATATGTGATGAACACGACGTCTGCCATTGAAGGAGATTTTTACCACTCTGTTAAAACGTGTAGCCCCCCCCCCCCATGGCTGTAAATCTTTGCATGATGCTCGCGACACTTTTGTGGATCAAAAGGAGGCTTGTGGCCACGCTGCCTCGTGACTTGAGTTCAGACTAGGATCCGTTTTGACTGTATGTTGTTTACCATGTTAACAAATAAATTATTAAGTGTGCGTCTTAGTGTCAGTGTCACACCGCTCCTTTAAAAGTCTTCAAAGGCAGAATCTAAAAATAAGTCGTTAAAATGCTTCATCAAAATAAATGGGAACATTTCAGAGTTAAAAGTAATTTACTGAGTGACTCGCACTCACTAAGTAGAACCAACAAAACAACGATGTGGCTGCAGTGTGTCAATGAAGACTGGGGGGGGGGGCTTGAATCATTTAGTTTAGTGACAAACAGACTCATTGTGGCGACAGGCTTCACGCCGGCCAATCAAACTCTGTTTCTGTGGCCCAGTGTGAGCAGCTGCTGCGTCGCACAATCACTTCTTGTTAAGCTCTGAAGTAACAGCGAAGATTCCAAAACGTTTTGAACTGGTCTGACGATCGTGTTGTACTCATGTGTAACTAACGCTTCCCTCTATTCTCAAAGCGTCGCCGAGTATTAACCGTTTCCTGCCTGGCCCAGACACTCCTGCCACCTCGACCCCTTCGGCACGGCTCAAGGTCAGTTGTGTTGACGCAAGGCCTCGGTTCAGTCTTCAGGCGCAGACCTCTCAGACTGAGTTCTTACAGACACGCATGAGCCCAGTGAGTCAGGGAACGCTGGGGCGTGTGGATCAAACAGGTTCAGTGTCCTCAGGCCACGGCACAGAATCACATGTTGGGGCTGTTTCAGGTGGTTTTGACGTCAGCAGCCTCCAGCCACTCCCCTTTAACGTTCGTTGTTAACATTTCTCATGTGTTTGTCGTTCCAACGCTTCTTTATTCAACGAGTCTCTGCAATGTTTCCTTATCCTGAACAATGACAGTGAAGATCTTGGATCTTGGCTGTTTAGGCTAAAAGTGGCGTAACGCGTCTTGGCTGGACTCAGCAGGTCCCGGTCCAGGTCCAGGTCCAGGGAGGGAATCCAGACCTTGGGCCAACCTGAGCGATCAGCTCGCTCCCCGTGTTGTCGCCATAACACGGTTGTGAAAGGTGCTTGTTATTGTTACAGAGGCCCCGCCCTCCTCTATCGGTCTGTCCGTCCTCTGCCGAGCTACTGCTCTGTCCAGCAGCAGGGACAGGACACCCCACCTGTCCTCTCTCTGTCGGTGGCGCCGTGCTCGTCGGCCTGTTGCACACGTTCTCCTTTTTTGCTTTCATCTCAGCACTCGGCACCTAACTGTCTGATTCCTCACCTCTGGCCTTTCATCCCCCCCCCCCTCACCCCCCCCCCCCCCCCCGGTCTGTCTCTGTCCTCTGTCTGTGTCCCAGGGCTTTCCTGGTCGTGTGGGTCAAATGGGACTTGCTGTTTATTTGTGCTAAAAGACACTCGAGGGGGGGGGGGCTGTGGATCAGGAGGTGAAGCAGAGGAAGCTCACATGATTTTATTTACAGCAGCCCGACCCAGTCACCAGTGTTATGGCATCGTATGCATGATTCCACCGGGAGACACTCACAGTGTTTACAGGCCGGTGCTTCAGGTGCTAATCAAACCACATTCCAAGCGCGCATGGTTCAAACACGTGCACACCTTTCATCAATGAGCTTCAGAGGCGTCGGCCTGTGGATCCGTTGCCTTTTGAAAAACAAAACAAAACTGATGGCAGACACCTCACTAAGTCCACACTGGTCCCTGCAGGAAACTGGGACGTGTCAGAAATATGTTGCCCAGACGTTGACAGAACGATTTGTGAACGCCACACCTGAAAATCCAGCTGCGTCCGGTGTGACAGCTCTGCTCCGTCTTTGTCTCTGTTGTCTCTATTGTCTCCTGGCTTCAGAGCTGGACTGACGTCAAAGGGTTGGCCACTAACCCCGCCCCCATTCCAGCAGGTGGTGAAACAGGCTTGACAGTGGCGTCCCTCCAGGCAGGAGACCGGGACAGGCCAGGGGATTCAGGCTGGGCCGGCCGACCATGAATATGAATGGTCGACCATGTGATCACAGCCCGAGAGGTCTCCAGCTCTTCCTGTTTCAGCCCGACTGTATAGAATAGCCAGCGTATATTCTGTAATAAAAGCTCACCTCACTTTCACCCCATTTACCCAGAAGGCCTTTTTTAAACCTGCTAAAACAGGACGTACCAATGTTCCCGCCGCTTGACGAGGAATATTTTTGTTTGTGCCACAGATGAGTTTTTATGGCGGTTATTTGCTGAAGCACGTTAGCGCTGCTTTAATGGCGTGTGTCATAGCGGCGCCCAGGGCTCCACGCCGCGGCTCACGGGCTCGCCGCCTCCTCCAGCTTCGCCCGACGGCCCCTCGGTGACTCAGCTGCAGAGCACAGTGAGTGGACAGGTCTGCGTCTCCCATCGGCAGCAGACGCGTCTTTTTCCAGCTGTCTGGAAAAACACGGTCAAGTAAGCGTGCACACACACACACACACAGTCTGTGTTTCTCATGTGGGAAACAGATGTTGAGGCTTCCATGATGTAATGAAAAAAGCTGTTGAGAATGAAATGCTCTTCACTGTGTGTGTGTGTGTGCTTCATTAGCAGTAACACTCTATGAAAAGAAGATATTTTTTCTCCCACAGGGTTGAATGTGATTCTCTGTGTTCAGCTGTCACATTCGTGTGTCGTTGTCCCGGAGGTGAAACCAGGATATACCAGAGGTTCTGACCATGGCCCGTCCAGCTCCTCATACAATAGTTGAACGTGAGTCTGCTTCTCCCGTCCCGTGCACGTGACACTGTGTCTTGTGGTCCAAGCATTGGATCTGATGTCCACTGGGAAGTTCCCTCCTCAGCTCCAAGTGCAGGGAAGTGATGGTTTGGGGCTTTAGTGTAAAAATAAACGCTTGAGTGAACCGTGGCAGGAGACGCCTCTCGCTGTGTGTGCCTCTTCTGAGAAGAGACTGTTTGTCATCGTCACGTCACGCTTTCATCGCGTGACCTGCAGCAGATACGCCGACTTGATGATCGCACAAACATTGGCTCAGCGAGCGCGAACGTCTCCCGTGACCAGGATCTCTCTGTACATGCAAACAAGCATCTCACTTTAGTCCAACAAGCCACAGCCAGGAACACAACTTGGACGTGTGTGTGTGTGTGTGTGTGCTGTGAGCACTTTGAGCTGTTGTGTACAGAGTACATACATGATGTCATTCTTGAGAAAGTTAAACACACACATGCAGCAGTGCCTGTGGTTGGGTTTAAATCTCCCTGCACAACACACACACACACACACACACACTCTCAGTCCGGACGGTCACAGGCGACACACACAGGTCAAATGTTGTTTTTTCGTTGTATTACGTTTGCACTTGGGTGATTTTCCTTTTTGTATTTGCATGTTGTGTTCCTGGGACCCCCCCCCCCCATCATCAGCCCTCAGTCGCTTTTATGTTATAAAAACCCATTAGCTCCAACTGAAGGCCGTGTCTGCATCCTGTCACAGATGAGTCTTGCTGTTCTTTGATGGTAAATACTGGCCTCCATCAGTCGTCCTCCGTACTCGACGCCAGCCCTGCTGCATTCCCTGAATTCCACACACACTCCCTCCACCTGCTGCTCCAACAGACCGATTCAGTTATGACTCGGAGCGTCCTCAATGTTCTGAGCTTCCTCATTCTGCAAATGTTTCTCTGAACCGCACACACACACTCTGTCTGGTGGAGAAAGAATGGGAGTGTGTGTGTGTGTGTTTGTGACGACCCCCACTGACTGAAACAGAGCTCTGTCCTCCCATTGAATCACTTCACATTTACAGGATATCTGGTCAGAGTTTAATTTCATTTCTGTATTAGTGAGTGTTTGGTTTGTGGCTGCCCAGTCAGCTGTTCCAGGGATTCAAAGCATGAAGTGGAAACTTGTCACATTAAGTTGAAATAAGCCAAGTTCTTCAACTAAGACCAAACTGGAGTTGTAATCTCACTGGGTTCATTCAGACAGCGGTTTGATCTCCACGTGCACTCGCGTCTCAAGGAGACTGGAGCCTTTTGTTCTGCTCAGTCCGTCTGACTCACACACACACACACACACAGCTCTGGCGTGTGTGAGGCTGCAGATGCACCAAATAACCACACAGACATGATTACAGGCACCTGGGACGCGACCCCACACTCTGCCGGGCCTCAGCAGAGCACAATGGCGCTTGGTTGTGTGTGTGCCGCCTGCTCCAGGTGTTTCAAACAAAGACGGCGCTGTTGCTGAGAACCTTCGCTCTGAGCAGGAAATCCGAGGAAGCCGAAGGACGGCGAGGTCATGTTTGGACAGGCCCGGGCTCTCCAGCGCTCGCCATCCCAGAACCAACCCCTGGGCAGGCGGTTGGCAGCTGGATCCCAGCACTGTGTCAACGTGTGTGTGAACTGCACTGATAATAACATTTGAACGCATGTTTTCCTCCTGCAGGTTTTTCTCTCTGTGCGAGGGAGGGAGAGTTGTAATTAGGAGAAGATAGAAATAGGCAATGCAGCAATTAGGAGAGAGAGAGAGAGAGAGAGTCCTATAAATGATCATTGCACATCAACCAAGCCAGCAATCATCTCTAGAGTGCTGTGTGTGTGTGTGTGTGTGTGTGTGTTACCTTCATCCCTGACACACATGCCAAAAATAGCTGCCATTCCCCACAGTGCTGCGTTCAGGGCGGAGCAGTCACCCTGTGATTAGACCACACCGAGGCTCCGCTGCTGCAGGATAATAGCTGGGTGGAGAGAGTGTGTGTGTGTGTGTGTGTGTGTGCTGGCACAGCAGACCACATGAGGGCAGCCTGAGGGAAAGTGATACCAAGGTGCACAGAGAGACGCGGGCGAGGAGCAGGGACAAAGTCAAGAGGACAATGAGACACTGAGCACGAGACGAGGACAATGAGACATTTAAGTAAAGTATGACGCTCGCGTTGTTGGCAGGTGATCCAAGCTGCTTCGACGGGTGTTTGGGTAATTGTGTGTTTTTGTCCTCACGTTCTATTCCAGCCACTCGCTCCCGATCCTCCTGCGTCCGTCCCTGGACTGTGGCTGGTGGAGACAGACACGGGAAGAGGACGCTCACAGGGCCTCACGGGAAAACACGGAAATGAGCGGCGGTGTAATTGGACGATGATGTCATGCGTGGGTTTGCTCTCCAGGACACCACGGAGCTTCCAGAAGGATCAAAGTGGCTCCGCCTCTTCCTGTCGCGTCCTCTCGAGTCCTCCTGAGGTTCCTGAGGTTCCTGAGGTTCCTGAGGTGGCTGCAAGGCCAAATGATCGGCTCTGGGACCATCAGGGATAGTTGCTCTCTACTGTGTCACTGTCCACAGATGGCGAGCCAGCGTCCCCCAGCTGGGGACAGACACGTGATTTTCACAATCAATCACAGTCTGTCCTGTCCCTGCATGTCCCTGTCCGTCCCTGTCCTCACCTGAAGGACCGGAGACACTCAAAAGACAGAAGTTTGACTGTGTGTGTGTGTGTGTGTGTGTGTGTGCAGCACTGGACTAATTATGGCCGACACACACACACACACACACATTGAGAGGCTCAAGGTCAGTCCTTTGTTGTTTTGACTTGGTGCATTAATGCATGAAGCCCCCCCCCCCCCACTCCTTCTGTTCATCCTCTCTCAACCACGCGACTGGATCGACCTCTGACCTCTGGCACTCCCGTTGTCACACACACACGGTGACCCCCCCCCCCTGCCATCGCTCTGCCCTTTCCCAATGAACAGAAGAAACGAGACGACAGGAACCAGGGAAGACTCTCAGCCACATCTGGACCTTTAAAGCTCCTAAACACACGTCGAGTCTTTGGCCATTTTTCAAGACAATAATGAAACGTGGAGGTGAGCTCACAGACAATAAATGATGACATGTTACGACACTACAGAAAATCCACGGGGCACGGTTCTTACCACATCATTCATGTTGCTTCACCGCCGTGGGTGGAGATGGCACATCGCTGTGGTTGTTTGTGCCTGTCGCCGCACGCAGCGATGATGTCAAAAAGATGTAAAGATTGTGACATTGTACCATTTATATTCTTTGTTTCAGGCTTCAAGAAAACATTGAATAAATGAATGTACTTCAATGTGATACTGCAGCTACTTTGAATTTCTAATACATTTATTTCTTTCCTCCACCGGTGTCGGCGTGCTGCTGTCTCTCAGTGTGTGTGTGTGTGTGTGTGTGTGTGTGTAGGAGGCCTGAGCCGTCTCCAGCATCTCCAATGTGAATCATGGTCCATCTCTGTCCACCGCCCACTCAGCCAAACCAACTCCACCGATCGTGGGCACGTGTGTGCACGTCTCAGGCCTGTCCTCTGTGTCCACTGTGTCTCCACTGCGTCTCTGCGTGGCCCAGAACTGTGTGAGCAGTCCAGGTGCCGCGCACACGCTGAAGAGACGGCTCTGCCTTTCACAGCGGAATGCTGGGTCTCCTCCCCTGTCGGCAGTAGTAGTAGTACTAGTAGTAGTACTAGTAGTAGTAATAAATTGAAAAGCATCAGGCTGTCGGGCTCCTCGCCACAGCGCTCTTGTTCAGGCAGGACGGTTGATTGGTTCAGCGGGGCCGGGCCTTCTCTGCTGAGTCATCAGGCTTTGAGCTCTTCACCAGAAATTCTTTGGTGGACAAGACACGTCAGTCCCCTGTGGACACGCGCTGCAGGGCGTGTCCACAGGGGGCGTGGTCTGGGTGCTTTGAATTCTAAAGGTTTCAAATCTTGATGTCAAATGTAAATCATGAGACAAAACAGTGCGCCCGGGCATCATACTGTAGTACTGCTGTAGCACTACTGTAGTACTGCTGTGTACTGTGTTCTCTCCCAGTGCAGGAAGAAACGACCCGTGACTGATCAGATCCAAACGTGATTCATCTGGAAATACCCCCTCAGATTCTATTCATCACCCATGCATTCCTGGGTTATTTTTAAATGTGCCAGATAGAGTTTTTTGTGTATGGTGATACTTTGCGTTCTCTCCTGACTCACTGTTTCACTCTCACCCTCGCAAAAACAAATCCCATAAAAATGATCTTTGCTGAGTCAGACGTGGAGGACGGACCTTCACACTCATCTGAATCTTATTCTCTATTTATAATGTGGAGTGTGAGGAGCAGTAGACAAACCTTTAAATATCATGGAAATAAAACAGCATCTCTGAGCGTCCATGACGTCGTGTGTTAATATTTAACGGCCTCTGCTGTAAACACCTCATTAGGTCGTGCACAGCTTCAGTTTTATTGACCTACATTTGGTCGGGAACCCGAGGCCTTAAAGGTGCAGTCTGAACCCCCCCCCATCTGGGACAGTGGTCTGGTTTACCTCATCCTCCCATGGGGGGCGCTGCTTTACGTCATCTCCAACCTTCACTAATGACCCTGGTGAGGCCCTGCGGCTCAGACCTGCTAGAGGAGTCTTTTGTGGATTGCGTTACATGATATTTTCCTCTCTGTCTCCCATGAATCATCTGAGCTGCCGTCTGTCATGTTCCCGTTTGTTCCGCCACAGCTTCCTGTGAACATTCTTTTACACTGTGATTCTAAATCACTAATTGTGCTCGCTCACCTCCTCTCCATCACACATCAACTAGGAGTTGTGTATCTTTGGCACAGAGCAGGTAATTAGCATTCATTCAAAGGAACAGAAACCTGCTCCTGGAAAACAGGATGAAATATGTATTAGTCTGCACAGGAAGCTGCAGGCATTATCCATTTTTACCAGGACTCTGTAATGAGCTTTGGTTTATGGGCTGTGAGATGAACTAACGTCCTCTGGGACAGCTAGGTCATGATAGTAGGTCTGTCACATCTGTCCAGCTCAGCAGTCACTCTCAGAGGTGAACTTTGGGTCTGTGCTGCTGCCTTGAGGTCTGGCGCTGACCTCGCAGTCCGGCCGCCGCTTCAGCAGCGCTCTGTAATCACCGGGCTCTGACTGGAAATACACCCACGGTCCCTGGGATGGACTGTGATTCCAAAGAATCTCCACAGAGGCTTTCATTGGCCACGTAACGATTCATAGTACAGTCCACTGTATTTGTACCACGACCTAAAAGCACAGGGTACCTTGGAGGTACAACGCCATGATGTGCTCTCTATTTGCATCACCGATCGCCAACAAAGCCAGACGCACATTATTGATAAAACACTTTGGGTCAAGTGATTAATGCTGGACTTACTGTAGCATAGAGTTGATTAAAAATCCCATTTGGATGAGCGCTAACGCGTAAATCACTTTAATTACCCTCAGAGACTCCATGTGGGCAAATGGATTAACCATTAGATCTGCACCCGTGACGTCCATCACGAGATAAACATCTCCACTGTTTGCGTCTCAGCGGAGAAAGAACAAAGAGTCGTTGACGCCATATTTACGGCCAGCGGAAATATACAGTGGATTTTATATCAAGCTATATTTACCTTTTACGACAGGCCTGATCTCTTCTGAAACCAAACTGGTTGAGAACAAACGGAGCACGAGCCCTGAAGGAGCAGCAGTGGTTTTCCAGGCTGCTCACGGCCTCAGCTGCAGCCATGTTTGAGGACACGGACCTTATCTTCAGGGTATTCCTGCTACAGCTGACACACTCAAAGAGGCCACAGAGAGCTGCTGTCCTCTCGCTTTGTCTCTGTGCCCGCACGTCCAACTGGCGCTGAAAATAAGCTGCTCTGGGTTTGGAGGCGGAGGAGGAGTTTTACCACAGCTTTGAACTTGAGTGCAGCTCAGCTTGGAGGTTTTGAAGCTGCAGGATTTTACGATGACCTTCACCGACACACAAATCTCAGCCCACAACACACACGCTCTCTCTGTCTCATCCCATGTGCACGACCGTGCACGTTCGCCGAACGCCTCAACACGGGGGTAAACGCACTGAGGCCGTGGGAGAACTGGAGGTGCAACCCTGAGGAGATCCTTCACTCTGGGTTCATCTCAGACTCTCTCCACTGATCTCCAGGAAGTGTCGCACAGAAACCTGATGGACATCAGTGGACATGAGGCTGTGGTGAGTCTGAAAGGGTGGAAATGTGGAACCAGAGGGAAGGTCCAACGCTGTGGATCCAAAGGAGTGAATCTTGCTGCTTCTGTAACCCACAAATCGCTGGGAGAGCTGTCCTAGGGTTAGGGTTAGGGTTGGGGCTAGGGTTGGGGCTAGGGTTAGGGTTAGGTTCATTGCAGAGTTTAAAGTTGTTTGTAGGGTTAGAACTAGGGTCCATGCAGGGTATAAAGGTGTTTGTGTAAGGGTTGGGGCTAGGGTTAGGGTTAGGGTTAGGATTGTGTCTTGGCTCCCTCATAATGACCCAGTGGACACAGTTCAGGGCACTTTGCTTGTGTAATTCCAGTGGGGCCGTGCAAACCTGAGAAACGTCCGTCTCTCACATCAACAGGACGCTCAGACTCTCAGCTGCTCCGTGAGAGCTGTCAGAATGAGCTGATGCAGGATTCACTGCAAGGCAAGTGAATTACGTTTCTAACATGCTGCAAAAAATACCGACCGAAAGACAGAAAAATGTGTCTTGATAGCTTTTTATAATGAATAAAAACTGGAGCTGGACGTGAACAGGAGCACCAGAGAGAGCTGAAGGGAGAGAAGAGAAGAGGGAGAAGAGAGAAACATCCCTCCTTCAAATGCCTTTCATTATCATCAGGAAACAGGTCAGCTGTCTCTTACACTCCCTCTATCGACTGGACTGACTCGCCTTCGTCCATGTCGTCCTCCAGCTCGCTCATCTCTCAGTGACGTAGGGACAGAGATTAAAACCCTGTCTGACAGTGAGTGTGTCTGAGCTCGAATCCTCCCACAACTCCAGTGACTTTGATTCCTCTCATTTGGCAGGTATGTAAGACAACACACACACACACACACTGTGGCCCTGTGATGGAGGCACGGCCTCACCTGTCATCATGGAAAGAAAAAAATATAAAATGAAAAAATAAATTAAATGGTTATATTTATTCAGTAATGCGTCAGTAGTTGCTGTTAGGATGTAATTAATAATTAATTAATGATTAAATAATGAATAACAAAAAGCCCGTGAATATATCCAGTGCAGTGTGAGTTCATGTTGCTGACTCTCACGCACTGAACTGAGATCAGCCTCTGTCATTGGGGCCCCGCCCTCCGCCACTCCGAGCAGGAGGCTCCGCCCCCGGAACAGGTGCGGTCACGTGTCAGTGATTAGCTGATGACGGGCCTTATAAGGAGAACGCGGACGCGCTGCTCGCTAACGTCTCTCGCAGTCTGTTGCTGTCGCGTGCTCACGTCACGAGCCGCTGAAACACGCCACGAGGACACGGAAAAGAGACGGAAAAGAGACGGAACCCAGACGGAGAGAACGTGAAGTTCCGAGGAGCCTCAGCTTTCGCTCAGGAACAGTTTTCGCGCGGCAGCGGCGTGACGTCACACGCCAGAAGACAACAGGCTGCCCGCCATGATGGCCGCGCACGCGGCGGATCTTGCGGTTTTGCGTTGTTTTGTTTTCACGTTTAAAGTGATTTTATTTCCACGTTTTGTCGCGTCGTCGACGGGTCGACCACATCCAGCCCGACGGCGTCTCCTCAGAGGTGAGTGACGTGTTTCTACAGCGCGGGGACCGGGCGGCCTCCACTTCCGGGTTCGAGCGGGCCGCTCCGTTCCCGCTTAAAAAATGTCTCCGACTTGTATGGGAGGGCAAACTGCGGACTGACGCAAACTAAACTCTGTTTCTAATGAGCGGAACTCTGGATTTATTACGTGCAGCGATTTAAACATTCATTTAAATTCATTCGTTTTAAAACTGAAGACCAGGTTGTGCCAAACTGTTTTATAACAACCAAATGATACAGCTGAGTGGCTGAGTTAAACTGAGGCTGTTTGCTCTAATGTGGTTTTCATTTTTTGTCTCAGACTCGTGGACACAGCGGCATGTGGTCGACCCGGTCCAACATCACACAGAACCTGCTCTCTGCAGAAGAGGTGAGTCACTGCTGATTACAAACAGCCTGTTTAACAAACATTCAATGGTTTTTGTGGGTGAATGAGAAATTAAAACGTGTCTCTGTTTGTGTCTTTCAGGTCGCTCTTCAGGAAGATCTTCAAATGAGTAGGACCCACTTTCTTTTCTTATTCCAGGCGGCTCGTGAGCCACCTCCTCTCATGGTGCTTTGTCACCTTGTTGAGAGGACGTGGCTCAGGAGCCGCCATGCGAGGAGGTACCCACCACCTCACCCTTTTTTTTTTTTTTTGAACATTGACGTGAAGCTTAGGGCTTTAGGGGTTGGTTCGCCTCAGCAGTTCCCTTAGGTAACTGTAGTGTGGTTGGTTTGAAACGGCTGCTGTGGCCTTCTATTGGTTCCTGAGCTTGGTGAAACGCTGCTGCTGGCTGACTAACTTTTCCCTTTTAGGTTTATCAACGTTGGGTGAGTAAATACATTTAAATTATTCTCAAATGTTAGTGTCTTTAGACCAGGTTAGATTTTTTTTTTTTTTTTAGAACAGGGGAATAAAACTTGACGTGTGTCTCCCTTTAATTGAAATTGAAATGATTGAATACTGTGTTCAGATCAGGGTGGCTAGCTGAGACCAGGGCTTTAGGTTCCAGTGTGTGTGTGTAATCTTTCACCAAAATAAAAACTGAGTTTCCACCCTAATCATTGCTCCACTTTTCAGTCATAAATTCTCAAATAAAACCTTAAATCCAGTTTTTTCTGACATTTAATGTCAGAGTAAATTATTCAAATTGAATTTATCAATAGAATTGTAAATATAAATCATTGGGTTTATTAGTACCACTCGGTTTTGTTAATGGCGCCCATTTTCCATCCATCGGCTGTTCCAGTTGTTCCAGTTGTTCCAGTTCCAGTTGTTCCAGTTCTAACTCTTCAGTAAGTGGATTTTCTTGCTTTACTAACCTGGGTTTTTTCTCCCTGGCTGCCGTGCCAGCTAGGCATTTCTCATGGAAGAAGACGTCCCCCTGGCTGTGTGTCGTTTCCAAATAGTTAATTGCGCGTCCGTTAAAACATCCCTCGTGGATCGGAGTAAGTACTGAACCTCTCCCCTTTCGCCGTGGCCGCCGTGTCACGGCATCGACTATTGCGCTGCCACGAGTGCCATCCTGTCCTCTTGGTCACCGAGCATGACGCCCATTTCACGGCCGCCGTGCCATCTTGATCTGTCCTGGCTGCCGCATAGCAAAGCCAACGTCCGTTCCAAACACGTGTCAGGAAATGCGTTTGTCCGTTAACCGGAAACAAATGTAGTGATATAAGAACATATAAGCAATCCCTCGCACAGGGAGACGGAGCATTAGCTTGCTTCAGCCGCTGCTGTCTTTTTTTAGTGCGACAGCGTCAGGGAATGGGTGGAAACTTCAGAGGAATTATGTCCTTGAGGTTTTCAATGGTATTAAGAATTAAACTGACTTTATTCTGTAGTTGTGGTTGGTCTGAACTGCTGAGGTGGTTAGTCTGGAGACAGGACTGGTGTGTATACAAGGTTCTTTGTTGTAGTTGTGGTGCCCCCTAGTGTTCACTCTCAACCATTTCAACCATCCCCCCCTCCCCCCCCACACACTCACTCACATCCAACATTTCCATAATCAGACGAATTTCAATATTCCGCCCCATCTCAATTTAATTTCCTGGCTGATCCTGCTTTTCAATTTGTGATGAGTTTTGACCCCTCCAAGTAAGTATCCATGAAGATAGAGGGAGGGAGCCAGCAGTCCACCTCTCAGGTAAGTCCTTGATGCACAGACAATCACCTCCTGTTGTGTTACGCTTAAGCTTTTGTTTCATGTGTTACAGTTGATGACGGCCCCCCCCCCCCCCCCCGTGGGGGGCCCCCCCCCCCCCCCCCCATGACGATGGCCAGGACGGAGGCAGCCCGCCGTTCAGGTCTGTCCCTAAAGATGATCATCTTCTGTTGAATCAGTTGTGTGACGGAGCCGTGATGACGACCCAGAGGGAGCCCCGCCCACCTCCAGGTCTGTCCTTATCGATAGATTAGCAACCTCCATTGCAGCACTTGTGCTAATTGTTTATCACATGTTCAGACGCAGAGCTGGAAGGCAGAGTTGTGTCCAGGATGAAGACCCCCCCTGAAGCCCCCCCCCCCCCCAACAGAGACACCTCTCAGGTATGTCCTTGATAGATTATCGACTTGTGTTGCAGCCCTTGTTGTGTTCTCATGCTTATTGTTGTTGTGACATGTTTCAGCTGGAGGGACGATGATGGAGATGATGGGCTGTGGTCCTTACGCCAGATGTTGGTCACAGCAGGAATGCTGCGTCTCCAGGCACGTTGTCATGGATGCATTGCTCACTTATCTGAACCTTGCTGTTTGTTGACCTCTGCCAATTGTTGCTCACTTGTCCAGGATGAAGATGGCCAGGGTGTCTCCAGGATGTCTCCAGGTGTGTCCTTTGACATTGATCATCGATTTCTGTTTAAACGTTGCTTGTGTTCTAATCTGTGTCCCGTCTTCAGACTCTGAGCAGGACTGAGAGCAGCCCTGGGCACTGCCTCCATCAGGTCTCCCGACAGTGAAGAGACGTCACCCATCTCCAGTGTCATTTAGTTTAAATTTGAAAAGATGACTTTGACGATCACTGGAGAAAATCAGTTTTGATCAGATGAGGCAGCTGGTTTGTTTGAAGATGGTGTTAGGTTCAGTGTTGAGTAAATTAGATGGAAACTTAACGACTGTTAATAACATGCACTGATATTCAGTGTGTTCTGCTGTTGAAACTCACTTCATTAGTTTCAGTGAGAATATTTGAGCATTGTGTTTTTTTTAAGTGTTTCTTCAGCCTTTGGATGATCTGATGAAAAGCATTCACAGCCTTGATTAGTATCTGTTCTATTCCATGAGGAACAAACACATTTTATTGTTAGATCTTAATAATAATCCATAGTATAAAGTTAATTGTCCCACAATGAATTGACCACACACTGCCTTGTTTCATCTGCCAGGTTTAATTCCAACTAAAGACTCAAGTTTGAACCTTTGTGTTCAGTAAAGCGTCGTGGTCGTTGCTCATAGTGTTGGGAGGCCTCCCAGCAGGGGACCGTAACCCCGCCCCTGCCAGCCGGGATAACCGCGTACATCGATCTCAGCCGCTCATTGTTGCCGCGTCATCAGCTGTAGGGACAGTTGAGGACAGTTTCCTACGTAAGGGACTGTCCTCGCTTTGCAGGGAGGGCACAGAGCAGAAGCGTTTGGGTTCTTTGGAGGATGAAGGCCTGGCAGAGGAACGAGTCAAACATTTAATAATGCTTCATTTCAAGGCTGTTTATCACATTGTGAGCATCATCCAGAAGCTGAATGTGGTTACAGAGGACGCCTGAGTGGCTTGGACTGGGAGGGAGCAGTGTTGGTAACCTGGTAACCTAGTAACCTGATGGCTGTGAGGTTGATGAGCGTTGTTTACTCATGTGAATCGTTTTGTCTTCAGTTGCATTTTAACCTTTGTGTCCCTGTGCCCAAAACTAGGAGCAGATCCTCCTCCTCAGCTGAGTGATGTTGGTTCCTCTCATCGTTCACGGCTGCTGTCGCAGCTGTGACAGGACGCCGTCTCCTCAGTTCAGCGTGACCGTGTTTCCGTGTTGGGCCTGATGTGTCTGAAGGTCACTGACAAAGCAAACGCTGGGAACTCGTTCTGCATTCGCCCAAATGCTCCAACAGACTCTCCCATGACACAGGGCTCTTCTTTAGCTCTTACTGTAGGGTTCAGCGAGGTATCAAGGAGTTTGACTTCCTGAGGCACAGAGAAACAGGTTAACAGAGTCGACTCACATCAAGGCAAGGTTTGTCCTTCCCCTTTTTCTCTGTGTGTGAGGACGTGCGGTCGTTGACCCTCGCTGAAATGCCACGTCACAAAACCAGACAAGGATCCATCTGGTTTTGCTGAAGGTGGCATCGGTAGTGTAGAGCTGCCAAAGTGCAGCGCAGTGAGAGTCTAACCCATCTGGCTGGATCAGTTCAGACGTTTCCAGCTGTTTGCTGCGTCAATCAGCTTCTGTCACATCTCGCCCAGCACGTGAACACGAGCGCGCTGAGCCGAGGAAACGGCTCCTGTTGCAGACGCGGCAGCATCAGTGGAGGTCGGAAGGGCCGCGTGACACACGGCGAGGCACGAGGTCACAGGCGGTAAGGGGCGGGGCTAGAACTGAGCTGCAGTTTTATGGGTTAATCAAGCTGAACGACCGAGCTGTGAAGTGAGTGTCAGCTGTAAGATTGATAAAGGGATTGTGATGCTAGCCACTACTTTGAAGGAACAGCTGGTTCTGGCAAAGTGAGATGAATTGAAAGCCTCTCCTTGCCCTTGGTTGTGTGTGACGTACGTGACGACAGGTGTTTCTCCAGTGTTGTCAGAGAAACTAAATTCCCTTGTGTAGCAGACGGGGTTAGGTTTGTTGCCTTGGGTGACTTTGGCAATGCCGCTCTGAGAACTGTGGGGGGGCGCTGTGACATGTGGGACGTTTGAAGAAGACTGCGACCCTCCCAGACAGACACGCCCTCCTCGCTGTCTCAGGTGCGTTCGTCCAGATTCATGATGCCGCTCGTGTCTTCACTGCTTGTTTGAGTCTCCTGCTAATGGTTTGTCTCACCTTGCAGTGACCTCACCAAGCCTTGACCTGATGACCTCGTATCCAAAAGCATCAAAGCCAACCCCCCCCCCCACAGACTCTGAATCATGAATATCCCTGTGTCAATGTGAAGTGAGACAAATAAATGATTTAGTTTAACTCTATCTTTCAGTCGATTGTTTCACTGAAGCGTTAACCTGCATGTCCAACTGTAGTTTTATGAAAGAAGGTGAAAGAGCAGCCAAGACAGTTTATTAACATTAATTTAATAACAGTTGTTTAACAAACTGGTTGCCCTCTTGTGGTTTAACTTTAACTGTTATTGTCTTAAAGACGATACAAGAGAGAAAAAAAGACTAATAGAAAATAAATGTGCCATCCCATGACTAGTAACTAAAGCTATCTACAAACATTTAGACGTTCACATTGTGGGAATGTGTCATTTATCAGTTGCTCTGTTGAGCCTCTTTAGTTATTTTAATATTGAGTGTTTGTGCTGGATTTGTATCTTTGCTAAATGCTAAAACTGTTAAAACTAGAGAATAAAACAAGATAATTACATGCAAAGGAAGACGGTTGCCTCTGCTCCAGGTACCCAGCTCCACCAGAATCGATGGTTATGTCGGTCGAGGCCCTGCTGCAGGTGTTTGTGGGATTCCAAGGTACTTTACCGACAGCTGCTCCCGCAGAAGACCTCGTCTCGCCTTCTCTCTCTATCGAGAGCGTTTCAAAGGGGGGTTGCGTCAGGTGTTTTTGGACCCGGGGCTGAGCACGAGGACCTCATGGACAGGAGACGGTGACCTCTGCTGTTTCATTTATGTCGTTACATTGAGCGAAACGTGTGCAATTACAGGAAAGTTTTGAAGTAATGTCACAGTGATGTCATTCATACTAAAGATCTGGTGTATTGGAGATGAGAAACAGCATCGGTGCCTCCTAGGAAAGGTCAATGGGACTGAGGGGAACAGTTGTGACACGTTTGTTTTCAAAATGTAAAATGTTAGAGTCGTGTGAAAAATCCACATGTGAACGTATAGGATTCTCTAATGGTCTGTGTGTCTCTGCCTCCTCCCACACTCATGTTTAATCATGTCAATGTTATAATAATATAGTGATGCTTTCTGTCGCTCAATGATCGTCACTTTTATTTCAGAAACAGCATCTCAGTACCCCAGAGCTGTTATTACCTGTTATGATGATTATGATTATTATGATCATTTGTATTGGTGCTGTTACTATTATTGTCATTATTTCTCAATGTTTAGACTATTTAACCTTATATTCAAAGCGCCCTCAGTGTATGATTTGGTTTTATACAAATAAAACTGAAACAGTGGGATTCACCACTTGGTGCGTGTTTATGGAGATGCACATGAGGAAACATGTAAAAGGCAAAACACATCAACCGTTGATGTAAACTGGTGTCTCAGATATAAAAGTAAAGGATACAAACATCGAGCTGATACAAGATTGTTTGACCACACAAATGGAACAGGTTCTACTCTGCGGCGCCCACTGCTGCCACAGCGACAGAAGACGAAGATGTGCTCGTTTGGTCTTTGACCTTGATTTGGAAAACTTTGTTTTAGTTACAGGTTAACAAGAGAGTGCAAGAGTTTTTTTTTTTTTTTTTTTGCTCAAGTCCTTTTTTCAATCAGTCCTGCTGCCTAACAGACAGGCCGTCATATTTAATTTCGTTGTTTTAAGGCAGAGGTCACACAATGTTTGTTTTTACCAGCTAACACACTTCACCTGCACACTGTAGATAAGGGGTGTCAAACTCAAATACACGGTGGGCCAAAAATTAAAACCTGAACAAAGTCCTGGGCCAACATTGAACAAATGAACCTTTTTGGACCCAAACAAATTTTGCTTCAACATTGAATATGGAACAAGCATGCTTATTACAATAATAATATTATTATAATTAATACAATATATAACTTCATAGTGGAGACATGCAAAATCGAATTTCAAATAAACACATCACTGGTATTCATTTATTAAATAAAAATTTAAATAAAAATCGTATGCCTCTTTTCTATTTGCAGCCTTCTGATTTAAATATCAAAATAAACTTTTTCCACTGGCTAATAATTTTTAATTTTTAAAATAAAATAATAATAAATCAGTCAACCATTCAAGCCCATGCCCATGCCATTCAAACCCGACCCATCTCCTCGACTTTCTGGCTCCTTTGAGTCATGTCCAGGTCCTTGAATTTTTGTAACAGCCACGTTGACTCCACAAACAAGACAAACAAGTCTGTCTTTTACATATGTAAACAGATGTATTCTACCTCGCACTTGTCCAGAAAGCTCCTGTATTCTGCCTTTCTTTTTGCCATTTTTGGGAAGGGGTAGCACGGTGACAGTTGTAGCGTGATGTCGCTATGAGTACTGTCACAGAGGAGAGGGCGTTTCTGGGTCCTGTCCTGATTGATGCGCCAAAACAACAGCAAGGAATTATGGGATTCGTAGTATTAGCGGTGAAAGCGCTGCCAGCTCTATTAGTCATTTGATATTGTCTCG